>JAWHQI010000869.1:0-5000 GCA_033032865.1 Dactylorhiza incarnata
TTGTAACCTTCTCTTTACACTCTCCTGCTTAACTTTTGAACGTTAGCTCTTGCGGAGCAGCCCTTTTAGATGAGGATGCCTCATGGGGGCAACACACACACAAGGTGGTATTGTCTTTTTTCGGCTTTGGTGCAACATCTTCACTTTTGATGCTTTCTTAGCACTCGGACCATGAACAAATGGACCGTACCCTTTCCGATTAATCTCTTGATAGGGTGCTTGAAAAGCACTATCACCAAAGTTTCGGGGAGGAGCCATTCCTTATGATCATTCACAGATGAAAAAGGAATTGGTCGTGTGAAATGACCATAGGAACTCTCCAAATCATAAGCATTCGTAGGAATATGACTCTCTTGATGCTACAGGCTCTTGATGAGCTTTCCCTTTTCTTTGGTAGTAGCTTTCTTAGCAACCAGACCATTTTTCCTTAGCAATTGTATTTTTTGAAGAATTGCTAGTACTAGCTTCATGCCCTATACCGCTTCCTTTTGCCTTAGTGGTAAAAGTACCAATAATTGGCAGAACAGTTTTTAGGTTGAGAGAATGCTTCAACCAACTTCTTCTCAGCCGCAAGCTGTTTCTCTAAGACTTTTATCGAATTATCTCTCAAGGCAAGAGTCTCTTCCGAGCTTTTGATCTGTCTTTCAAGGCTTGGACTTCCTCTTTGAGAGAAGAAAGTTCTTCAACTCTTTTCTCAAGTTAGATTCCACCTCCTTGAGAGCCATGATCTCCTTACTCTCGAGTTTTGACAACCTTTCGGCACTTGTCAAAGCTTTGGAGCATTTTGGTATATTGAGACATGAGCTCAGATTCATCGTCTGAGAGGTTATCCTTTTGTTCAGCCGAAGCATAATCAGAATCAGATAGGATAGTGTGATCATTTACCTTTCGGTGTACAGGGGTGCTTCTTCATCATCAGACATAGCCATCAGACCGAAGTAAGCTTCTTCTTCATCACTGACTCATCGGAGTCACTGTCGCTCAGAGTTTTGGCTTTCTTAGCGACGAAGCTTCTATCTGATTTCTTCTTTCCATGAGTGGATTTCTTGTCTTCTTTTCTTCCACCTTCTTTCTTTTTGTAGGGACACTCAAGCAATTATGTGCCCTGGCTTATTACAACAGTAGCAAATAATGTCAGAAGATGTGTTTGTTCTGTTTGGATTTATACCTTTCATTATTGCTTGAGCCCTTCCTGTGATATTCGCCATCACGACGAGAATATTTATGATCCGAGGAAGACGGCTTGTTGTTCATGTGCCTCCGCTTGTTCAGCAGTTTCTTAAACTGACGGGAGATTAAAGAGAACTCCCCATCAGACAGTTCGGAACAGGAGGAGCTGGCTTCCGATCTTCTTCAATATCAGATTCTTTTCTCTGATCGGTATCACTGCTTTGCTCTCTTTGAATTCTCTGCCTTCAAAGCTAAGGTTCTTTCTTTGATTGAAGCTCGATTTACATCCTCTTCAGACTTTCGGATGTTCATTGTAATTCTGAGACAACAGCTTCCCGAACAGATTTGAGGTTCTAGACTTGGCAGTTTTCCAAACTCTCTTATGGCAACAATTTTGCTATCCCAGTCTTTCATTAGGGAACGCAAGATTTGTCATTTAGTTCACCGTTTGTGAACTCCCTGTCGTAGTTCCTCAAACCATTGACTATCTTGAAGAATCTTTCGTACGCATCAGCAATGCACTCCTTCTTATTCTGCTTAAACGCCTCGTATTCTTAATTAATTAGAGACCTTCTATCTTCTCTTACCTCGTCAGTACCTTCCATTAGAACAATTAAGGATGTCCACATCTCTTTGGCTGATTTGCAGTGAATTAAGTTTTGCAACATGAATCGTCCACTGCACTTGCAATTATGTTTTTAGCCTTCTTGTCAAGAGCAACAAGAGCTATCTCATCCTTAGTCAAATCCATCATCTTCTTAGGTATCTGAACAGTAGGATTTGTTGATGAAGCGGTCATTGGCACATGGGGACCTTCTTCCACAACTTGGAAGATTCTGGGATCTGCAGCTTCCATATAAAAACGGACTCTTTCCTTCCACATAGGAAAGTTGGCCTTAGTGCAGATGGGCAATTTAAGAGAGGATTCCTTGACTCTATCCATGGCTTACTAGCAACTAGAAGGATGGATCCTGTTCAAGGTGTTAACCTAGCAACGAACAGCGCCCTCTGATAACCAATTAAAGTATCTAGTTGCCTACCTAAATCACCTAGAGGGGGTGAATAGGTGATCTCTACGTCTTTTGCGGAATTAAAAATTAAACGTAAAGCACAGCACACAAAATTAATCACGCCACAGATAACACCAGGATTTATAGTGGTTCCCCGTACTTGGGTACTCCACTGCCGGCCTCGCAATCTAGCACCACAGCTAGACTTGACTACTCAATAAATCTCGGATCAGAAAGATCCTACAGTCTCGGAGTCAAACTCCTACAAACTCAGAGAAACCTCTCTTACAACTCGGAGAAAACTTCTCCTACAACTCGGAGAACAACCTCTCCTACAACTCGGAGATAACAACTCCTACAACTCGGAGATAACACTCCTACAATAGATTGAAAAGGGTTTGAACAATACTAAACCAGATCTGAATAACAGAGGCGTTTTCTCCTTCTTCTTGAATGGCTTTTGAGAACGATGAGGAAGAACAACGATCCTTCGAATCTGTCTTTGGCAATCCGAAACGATCTAGATAGAGATTGCAGAACCTGAGCATGATCAATCGAATCCTTCTTGATAGAAATCGGCAACTCCAAAGAGTAGAACGATCTCCAAACGTAGACGACGGCGAGCGGCGCTTTTTTCGTTCTTTAAGATCGGAAGAGAGAGATTCGGAAAGGAAATAATTATTAAAATCTTAAGATAGAGGGCCCTTTTATAGGAGAAGGAAGCCAGAAAAGGAATCTCGTCAAACAGACGGAAAACAGAAGTCGGCAAAAACAGATTGAAGGAACGAGAAACAGATTTCTCGAGAGAAAGAAAAACTTCTCGAGAAATCACGGCTGGATCTCGGAAAAGGCTTTCAAACAAATTGACAGAGCTTCTCGAGAAAGAAGGGATTTCTCGAGAACAAAGATCTTCTTCGAGAAATAAGATAAACTAACCTTTCTCGGAAGAAACAAGAACTTCTCGAGAAATCAGATAACTTCTCGAGAGGAAAGATTTTCTCAGAGAATTTCAGCAAAGAAGACTTCTCGAGAAAAACAAAGGATTTTCCGAGAGCACTACAGACTTCTCGAGAAATAAAGATAGCTTCTCGAGAAATTGGATTTCCTTCGAAGACTTAAGCTGAAAAGAAGTTCTCGAGAATTCCAAAGGATTTCTGAGAGCTTTTCAGATTTCTCGAGAAATATACTTGGATTCTCGAGAAATACATTTGGAAGAAATTCTTTAAACTTTTCTCTGAGACAAGCTACACCTCCAAGACCTTAGCTTCCTTTGTCTTGAATAGAATGCATTCCAATAGAGAGATCACATATGAGTCAACACCATATCTCATACAATGAGGAATTACATGTAGAGACTGTGCTCATTGACCCACTGTGACCTGACATTGGTTTACACTTAGCAATGGGAACCTGCAAGACAAAAACTAGAGAAACAAATCAAATACATAAGCAATTCAATCTTGGTTCATAGTTGACTTTCTACAAATCAAGGTTATTGTGATACAATACCCAACAATATTAAATGTATATATATATGTATATATGTAATATATGTATATATATACATCATGTATAGACATATATATATACTTATATATACTTATATTATATATATAAGTATATAGGTATATATACATATATGTATATATATATGTATAAATAAGTATATATAAATATATATATATAAGTATATATATATGTATATATATATGTATATAAGTATATATATGTATATATATATGTATATATATATATTTATATATATATATGTATATATATATTTATATATATATATATATTCATATATATAAATACTTATATATATATACATATATTATATACACACATATATACATATATATATACACTTATATAGATATATATGTATCTATTTACTTAATATATATATATATACATATATATATTTATATATATATGTATATATACATAAATATATATATATGTATAAATATATATATATGTATATATATACTTAATATATATATACATATATGATACGTATATATATATGTAAATATATATATATATATATATGTATATATATGTATATATGTATATATATATAAGTATATATATAAGTCTATATATTAGTATATCTATACGTATATATATAAGTATATTATAAGCATATATATACATATATCTATAAGTATATATATTGTATATATTTATAAATATTATATATATATATGTATATAAGTATATCTATATTAAGTATATATATATAAGTATATATATTGTATATATATATATAGTATGTATATATCTGTATAAATAATCTATCTACTTATATAAGTATATAGATGTATATATATGTATATATATATGTATCTATATGTATATATGTATTTATTATGTATATATATATTATAACTATATATGTATCTATATATAAATATTATCTATATATTAGTTAATATATATTAAGTAATATATGTCTTATCTATATATGTATATATATATACTTATATATATTGTATATCTATACTACATATATATATATACGTATATAGATGTATATATATATAAATAATCATATATATTCTTTATATATATACATCTATATATGTACTATCTATAATAAGTATATATATATATAATACGTATATATATATACGTATATATATACTTATTATATATATATACCTATATATACGTAAATATATATACGTATATATATGTATATATATATAAATATATATATATATATTTTATTATATACATATATATACGTTATATATATATACTTATTTATATCTAACATATATATACGTAAATATATACGTATATATATATGTC
>JAWHQI010000869.1:15000-52500 GCA_033032865.1 Dactylorhiza incarnata
TAGTTCAAGTAGATGAGACTGTGAATCTGTCTTTTCTTCCAGAGAAAAGTACAGTTGTTCTTGAAGAAATTCCTGAACCAGTCCAGCCAGCCCCTATTCCTAGTCCTCTCTTTTCTGAATCTAGCTTGATTGGTCAAATTGAAATGTTACTCCAAAGGCAGAGTGCCAAGATAGATTTATCTTTCAAGGAAGTGCATGCCAGGATATCAGATATAGAGAAAGCTATGGATAGAAAGCTGAAAGCCTTCCAAGATAGTTCAGAAGAACTCAAGAAAATTGTCATTCAGGGTGGAAAAGCTATTGACCACACCATTGAGGGTGTTGGTAAAGTGTTAGAGCAGATTATTGAGGTCAGAAAGACTCAAGAATCTATGTATATCAAGGCTGATGAACACTGCTTCAAAATTGTTGATGAAGTAGGGTTGTTTAAAGAATCTGTTCTCCAAACTCTTCCTGTAGAAGTCAGAAAGGGGGAGGACAAGTTGATAGGTTCTATTGATGAGAATTTATTTGCATTTCATAATCATTTGAGTGAGAAGTTTGATCAACTGTCTCAGGGAGTCCAGAAGCAGGTAGCTGATGTCAAAGAATTCACACAAAGGTCTACCACTTGGCTTCATAGTGAGATCTTTCCAGATTTGGGCATTGACCCTGCTGTTCCCCCTCCTCAGTATGAGCCTCCTCAGTTCTATCCAAGACAAGATGTGTCTTCTGATGTAGAAGTTGCTTCTTCTAAGCAAGGTTCAAGAAAAAGAAAATATGGTGAAGGACCTTCTGCTAAGAGATCAGTTCCTGAATCTAGTTCAGCAGGCTCTGGCAAAGCTGCTGCTACTGATCCTGTGAATTATCCAGAGATTTGGAGTCCTATTTCAAAGGCTATCATTCTTGATTCACTCAGATTAGTTGAAGAAGGAGGAATGCAAGTTCAAGACTATTACAGCTCTTCTGAATGGAAACTTTATCAAACCAGCAAGACCAAAAGGAGATTACATTACAGGATATATAAGTACAATGATCCTACAGCTCCTCCAGCTCCTCCAAAGTACCATCCTAAACCTTTTGCATACTTCAAAAGACAGGAACAGAAAAGAAGAGACAATGCCAGAGGTTGAAGATCATCAAATTCTTTTGTCATATGCTTTTGTGAACATTAAATCATAAGACAATCTGAAATCTATATATAGTTTGGATTTTGATGTGATAATTATATTTCTTATATAGATTTAGTTTTTGATGCTCTTTCCTATCTGTATCTATTTAATTCCTTGTATATCATGTTGTGTATTATTTTGTTGCAATTCATCTTGGTAAGAAGGGTTCTGACTTCTACAAATAGGGGGAGATTGTTGGGTATTGTATCCACAATAACCTTGATTTGTAGAAAGTCAACTATGAACCAAGATTGAATTGCTTATGTATTTGATATGTTTTTCTAGTTTTGTCTTGCAGGTTCACATTGCAAAGTGTAAACCAATGTCAGGTCACAGTGGGTCAATGAGCACAGTCTCTTACAATGTAATTCCTCATTGTATGAGATATGGTGTTGACTCATATGCGATCTCTCTATTGGGATGCACTTCATGATCAAGACAAAGGAAGCTAAGGTCTTGGAGGTGTAGCTGTTCTCAGAGAAAATTTAAAGAATTTCTTCTAAGTGTATTTCTCGAGAAGCTAAGTGTTTTTCTCGAGAAATATGAAGAGCTCTCGAAAAATCCCTTTGATTTTCTCGAGAAGTTCTTTTCAGCTTAAGTCTTCGAAGGAAATCCAAATTTCTCGAGAAGCCATCTTTATTTCTCGAGAAGTCTGTAGTGCTCTCGGAAAATCCTTTGATTTTCTCGAGAAGTCTTCTTTGCTGATATTTTCCGAGAAAATCTTTCCTCTCGAGAAGTTGATTCGATTTCTCGAGAAGTTCTTGTTTCTTCCGAAAAGTTTATTTTATCTTATTTCTCGAGAAGTTCCATGTTCTCGAGAAATCCTCTTTTCTTTCTCGCGAAGCTCTGTCAATTTATTTGAAAGCCTTTTTCCGAGATCCAGCCGTGATTTCTCGAGAAGTCTCCTTTCTCTCGAGAAATCTGTTTCTCGTTCCTTCAATCTATTTTTTGCCGACTTCTGTTTTCCGTCTGTTTGACGTGACTCCTTTTCTAGCTTAAGGCTTAAATATTCTATTTAGACCTTCTCCTATAAAAGGCCCTCTCTCTTAAGATTTGAAATTAATTATTCTTTTGAGAATCGTTCATGACCTAATTTCTCTCCCGAATCGCAAAGAACGTGAAAAGCGCCGCTCGCCGTCGCCTACGATTGGAGATCGTTCTTCTCATTGGAGGTGTCGATTTCTTTCAAGAAGGGTTCGATTGATCCATACTCAGGTTCTACAATCTCTATTGGATCGTTTCGGATTGCCAAAGACAGATTTGAAGGATCGTTGTTCTTCCTCATCGTTCTCAAAAGCCATTCAAGAAGAAGGAAGAAAACGCTTCTGTTATTCAGATCTGGTTTAGTATTGTTCAAAACCCTTTTCAATCTTTTGTAGGAGTTGTTATCTCCGAGTTGTAGGAGAGGTTGTTCTCCGAGTTGTAGGAGAAGTTTTCTCCGAGTTGTAAGAGAGGTTCTCTCTGAGTTTGTAGGAGTTTGACTCCGAGACTGTAGGATCGTTCTTGATCCGAGATTTAGTGAGTAGTCAAGTCTAGCTGTGGTGCTAGATTGGCGAGGCCGGCAAGTGGAGTACCCAAGAACGGGGAACCACTATAAATTCTTGGTGTTATCTGTGGCTGTGATTAATTTTGTGTGCTGTGCTTTACGTTTAATTTTAATTCCGCAAAAGACGTAGAGATCACCTATTCACCCCCCTCTAGGTGATTTAGGTAGGCAACTAGATATTTCAATTGGTATCAGAGGGTCGCTGTTCGTTGCTAGGTTAACACCTTGAACAGGATCCATCCTTCTAGTTGCTAGCAAGCCATGGATAGAGTCAAGGAATCCTCTCTGAAATTGCCCATTTGCACTAAGGCCAACTTTCCTATGTGGAAGGAAAGAGTCCGTTTTTATATGGAAGCTGCAGATCCCAGAATCTTCCAAGTCGTGGAAGAAGGTCCCCATGTGCCAATGACTACTTCGTCAACAAATCCTACTATTCAGATACCTAAGAAAATGATGGATTTGACTAAGGATGAGATAGCTCTTGTTGCTCTTGACAAGAAGGCTAAAAACATAATTGCAAGTGCAGTGGACGATTCCATGTTGCAAAACTTAATTCATTGCAAATCAGCCAAAGAGATGTGGACATCCTTAATTGTTCTAATGGAAGGTACTGACGAGGTAAGAGAAGATAGAAGGTCTCTACTTAATCAAGAGTACGAGGCGTTCAAGCAGAATAAGAAGGAGTGCATTGCTGATGCGTACAAAAGATTCTTCAAGATAGTCAATGGTTTGAGGAACTACGACAGGGAGTTCACAAACGGTGAACTAAATGCCAAATTCTTGCGTTCCCTAACGAAAGACTGGGATAGCAAAATTGTTGCTATTAGAGAGTTTGGAAAGCTGCCAAGTCTAGAACCTCAAAATCTGTTCGGGAAGCTGTTGTCTCATGAATTACAAATGAACATCCGAAAGTCTGAAGAGGATGTAAATCGAGCTTCAAGCAAAGAAAGAACCTTAGCTTTGAAGGCAGAGAATTCAAAGAAGAGCAAAGCAGTGATACCGATCAGAGAAAAGGAATCTGATATTGAAGAAGAATCGGAAGCCAGCTCCTCCTGTTCCGAACTATCTGATGGGGAGTTCTCTTTAATCTCCCGTCAATTTAAGAAACTGCTGAACAAGCGGAGGCACATGAACAACAAGCCGTCTTCCTCGGATCATAAATATTCTCGTCGTGATGGCGAATATCACAGGAAGGGCTCAAGCAATAATGACAGGTATAAATCCAAACAGAACAAACATATTTCTTCTGACATTATTTGCTACTGTTGTAATAAGCCAGGGCACATGATTGCTGAGTGTCCCTATAAGAAGAAAGAAGGTGGAAGAAAAGAAGACAAGAAATCCACTCATGGAAAGAAGAAATCAGATAGAAGCTTCGTTGCTAAGAAAGCCAAAACTCTGAGCGACAGTGACTCCGATGAGTCAAGTGATGAAGAAGAAGCATACTTCGGTCTGATGGCTATGTCTGATGATGAAGAAGCACCCCCGTACACTGGAAAGGTAAATGATCACACTATCCTATCTGATTCTGATTATGCTTCGGCTGAACAAAAGGATAACCTCTCAGACGATGAATCTGAGCTCATGTCTCAATATACCAAAATGCTCCAAAGCTTTGACAAGTGCCGAAAGGTTGTCAAAACTCAGGGTAAGGAGATCATGGCTCTCAAGGAGGTGGAATCTAACTTGAGAAAAGAAGTTGAAGAACTTTCTTCTCTCAAAGAGGAAGTCCAAGCCTTGAAAGACAAGATCAAAAGCTCAGAAGAGACTCTTGCCCTGAGAGATCATTCGATAAATGTCTTGGAAAAACAGCTTGCGGCTGAGAAGAAGTTGGTTGAAACATTCTCTCAACCTAAAACTGTTCTGCCGATTATTGGTACTTTTACCACTAACGCTAAAGGAAGCGGTATAGGTCATGAAGCTAGCACTAGCAATTCTTCAAAAAATACAATTGCTAAGAAGAATGGTTTGGTTGCTAAGAAAGCTACCGCCAAAGAAAAAGGGAAAGCTCGTCAAGAGCCTGTAGCATTCAAGAGAGTTATATTTCCTACGAATGCTTATGATTTGGAGAGTTCCTATGGTCATTTCACACGACCAATTCCTTTTTCATCTGTAAATGATCTTAAGGAATGGGCTCCTCCCCGAAACTTTGGTGATAGTGCTTTTCAAGCACCTTATCAAGAGATTAATCGGAAAGGGTACGGTCCATTTGTTCATGGTCCGAGTGCTAAGAAAGCACCAAAAGTGAATGCTGTTGCACCAAAGCCAAAAAAGGCAATACCACCTTGTGTGTACTACCCCCATGAGGCATCCTCATCTAGAAGGGCTGCTCCTGCAAGAGCTAACGTTCAAAAAGCTAAGCAGGAAAGTATAAAGAGAAGGTACAACAGATTCGACTGTTGGTGCTGCGGTAAAATTGGTCACTTTGCCGTTGATTGTTGGTTTAACACAACGTATACTAGGAGACCACAAGTGAACGTTGCAAGGCAGACCACTCGCAATGTTAACATTCATCGTGGTGCTCAACTGACACGGGACCAAGGACCCAAATCTGTTTGGGCTCCTAAGGCGAAATGATTTGTTTTTGTAGGTATGTCCAAAGGCCAGTAAAAATCCTATCTGGTACTTGGACAGTGGATGCTCTCGGCATATGACCGGGACAAGAAGCCTTTTGCAAAACTTCATTCCAGTTGCAAACGGTCCAAAAGTTATTTTTGGCGGCTCAGACAGAGGAATAACTAAAGGCTATGGTATGATTTCTAATGGAAATGTATCTTTTTCCGATGTGGCTTATGTGGAAGGATTAGAACATAATCTGATAAGTATAAGCCAACTCTGTGATAAAGGATACATAGTCGATTTTTGTAAAGATAAGTGTCTGATAAAGTCGGCAGAGAATTCTGAAACGATTTTATCAGGGACTCGCTGTAAGAATATCTTTTGCTTAAACTTTCTTTGTTCATCTTCTTCTACACCAGTGTGTCTATTAGCCAAAGATAGTGCATCTCTTGTTGACCAATGGCACAAGAGATTAGCACATATAAATCTCAAAACTATTAATAAATTGTTTTCTCAAAACTTAGTGCGAGATGCACCAGATGTTAAGTGCATTAAAGATAGACCTTGTCATGCATGTGTAAAAGGCAAGCAAACAAGAGCTACCTTTAAGAGCATTATTGGCAAAGATTCAACCAGGTGTTTATACCTGCTTCATATGGATCTGTTTGGTCCTTTGCAAATTAGGAGTTTAGGAGGAAATTCTTACACATTGGTTATTGTAGATGATTACTCTCGTTTTGCCTGGGTATTCTTTCTGAAACACAAGTCAGATACCTTTGACACTTTCACTAATTTTGTCAGGCAAGTCCAGAATGAATTTAACTGTTCAGTGGTCAAAATCAGAAGTGACCATGGTACAGAATTTGAATCTGGAGCCATGACAGAATTCTGTGAAAGCCTTGGTATCTTTCATGAGTTTTCCTCTCCTCGAACTCCACAGCAAAATGGAGTAGCTGAGAGAAAGAATAGAACACTTATTGAGGCTTGCAGAACCATGTTGAGTGACTCTTCACTACCTGAATATTTCTGGGCTGAAGCTGTCAATACTGCATGCCATGTGCAAAACCGAGCGCTCATAAATAAAAATCATGAAAAGACTCCTTATGAACTTCTAAAGGGGAAGAAACCAACCATTTCTTATTTTCGAATCTTTGGCAGTAAATGCTTTGTGCTAAACAATGGAAAGCATTACAAAACTAAGTTTAGTGAAAAGAGTTTTGAAGGTATTTTCGTAGGCTATAGCAGTCATAGTAAAGCTTATCGTATTTTTAATAAGAAAACTCTGGTTGTAGAAGAGTCTATTAATGTTGTATTTGATGAGACGAGCATGCTTCAAAGCAGCTCTTCTAGTTCTTCTATTGAAGTTGCAGGTTCAAAGTTGCAAGATACACACTTGCATAAGCCAGTTAAAGACGACGCTCAAACCTTCGTCAAAATCTCTCCTCTAACCTTAGCTGAAGAGGAAATTCACCTTGATGAAGAGCCAACTCCAGTGGAAGAATTTGTTCCAGTTGAAGAAGAAGTAGTTCCCGTTATTCCAAGCGATGCGAGGAATCTTGAATTCAGACACATGAGGGATCACCCTATTGATCAAATCATAGGAGATCCTCATGAAGGCATTAGAACAAGAAGAGGTACTACTAACGAAAATTTGCATTTGAGCTTTCTTTCACAGGTAGAACCAAAGAAATTTCAAGAAGCAAATGAAGACCCACACTGGATTATTGCAATGGAAGAAGAATTAAACCAATTCAAGCGTTGCAAAGTCTGGACACTTGTTCCAAAGCCTAAGGATAAGAACGTAATTGGAACAAAGTGGGTGTACAGAAACAAGTTGGATGAAGATGGAACAATCATCAAGAATAAAGCAAGACTTGTAGCTAAAGGCTACAGACAAGAAGAAGGAATCGACTTCGATCAAACATATGCACCGGTAGCAAGGCTCGAAGCGATCAGACTCTTTCTTGCTTATGCTGCTTTCAAGGGTTTCACCGTATATCAAATGGATGTCAAGTCCGCTTTCCTAAACGGAGACATTAAAGAGGAAGTATACGTTGAACAACCCCCAGGTTTTGTTAATCCTGATCATCCCAATCATGTTTATTTATTACAAAAAGCTTTATATGGTTTAAAACAAGCTCCTCGAGCTTGGTATGAGACGCTGTCTAACTTCCTTCTTGAGAACAAGTTCACAAGAGGAAAGATAGATAAGACATTATTTCTTAGGGAAGTAAAAGGCAAGATTTTGCTAGTGCAAATCTATGTTGATGACATTATTTTTGGCTCAACCGATGACAACCTTTGCAAGAAGTTTTCAAAACTTATGCAGGGGAAGTTTGAAATGAGCAGTATGGGTGAGCTGAAGTATTTCTTAAGACTTCAAGTGAAACAATCTGAAGATGGAATTTTCATCTCTCAGACGAAGTTCACCAAGGAGTTGATTAAGAAATTTGGAATGGAGAATGCAACCTCTATGAGGACTCCAATGAGCTCAACTATGTCTCTGAACAAGGACGAGAAAGGGAAACCTTTTGATGAAACTAAATACAGAAGCATAATTGGCTCTTTGCTCTACCTTACTGCCAGTAGACCTGACATAATGTTTTCCACATGTGTATGTGCTAGATATCAGGTGAACTCTAAGGAATCTCACTATACAGCTGCAAAGCGAATTTTGAGATATCTTAAGGGCACACCAAATCTTGGCTTATGGTACCCAAGAAGTAATGATAGCGAACTAATAGGCTATTCAGATGCAGATTTTGCAGGTAGCAGAGACGACAGGAAAAGCACTTCCGGAACATGCCAATTTCTCGGAAGACGACTTATATCCTGGAGTAGCAAGAAGCAAAATTGTGTTGCAATTTCAACCGCCGAGTCAGAATATATTTCTGCAGGCAGCTGTTGCGCACAACTTCTATGGATAAGGAATCAACTTCAAGACTACAATATGAAGATCAAGAATATTCCAATGTTTTGCGACTCTTCCAGTGCAATTGCTATTGCAAATAATCCAGTCTCTCACAGTCGAACAAAGCACATCGAGCTACGATATCACTTTATCCGGGAGCATGTGGAGAAGGGTGACATCAATCTGAGTTATGTCCCCACGGATAAGCAAGTTGCAGATATATTCACGAAGCCGCTGGATGAGACTAAGTTCTCTTTCTTCAAGACGGAACTTGGAATGCTCAACTTAGAGTAATGCTTAAAGCAAAAAGAAAAATGAAGTTTCTAAAAGTTGTATATCTATGGAAAGCAGGAATCTGTCCTTCAGAAAGAAAGAGGTAGAAAATTTCTAAGTCTTAAAAGGATTTCTCGAGAAATGACATAGACTTTTTTTCGAGAAATGAAAGACTTCTCGCAAAATGTACCTGCACTTCTCGAGAAATGGGTTATCCCTCGAGAAATGCTTTTTCAAAGTCAGAAAATCAGAATTCTGGGAGCTCTCGAGAAATCAAGATACTTCTCGCGAAATTAGAATAGTTCTCGCGAAATCAGTATATCTCTCGAGAAATTGCGTTCAATTTTCAGAATTCTAGTCTTTATTTTCCGGAATACGAAAGGTCAGGTATGCGCGTTTTTATTTTCTTTATCTATAAATAAATCTCAAATAATTGTCACATCAAACCAAACTATAAATAGACAATCGAAACAAATTAATTTTCACGCGAGTTTCTTCTTCTTCTTCTCAGAAAAGCCGACGCTTCATCTTCCTCTCACGCAAAATCCAGTCGACTGTCTCACGATTTCTTTCTCTCTCGCTTTCGTTTCTTCAAATCCAATCGATCATGGGGCCGCATTCCAAGTCCAAGGTCGGTGTGGGAAGCGAGCTAGTGCGAGAAGGCCTTGTTTCAGTTTCAGATGACTTCAAGAACGTGTTCTGCATGCTCGAAGGTGCTGGTCTGTCTTTTCTGGCCGAGACCCCTTGCAAAATCCTTTTTACAGAGGTAGAGGAGTTCTTCTCTAATGCTACAGTAAATAAGAGTGGTCGGAAATTGAAATCCTCTATTGGTTCTCAAAAAGTTAAAATGACTCCTAAGTCAATTTCCAAATTTCTGAAGTTGCCCCTAGTAGCACAAGAGGACATCCTTGATGATGATGATTGGGTCAAGGCAGTGACTTTTGTAGGTTTAAAAACAGCTAAGACACTACGGAGACAGCAGATGAATGATGTTGGAAAACTTTTGGTGGACATCATCTCCAAGGTGCTGCTGGGAAATACTAAAAGCCTGGGATATGTCTCAGTAGATGTGTTCAGTTTAGTCACAGCAGTAATTTGTGGAAAGAAATGCAGCTGGGCAGACATAATGTTCAATAAGATCAAAGAGAGCATTTCTAGTCCTAATTTTGCAAGGATTATAACTCTCTATTTGAATCAATTTGACTCTCAAGTCTTTGATATGTCCAAAGGGACTATCATTCATCACTTGAAAAGGTTGGATGTGTTCACTCTCAAAAAGTGGAACATCAGGATAACTAAGCCTTCAGAAGGTGGTCATTCCCAGGGGGAGCCCTCTGGTCAGCAGGATGTGTATTCATCTCCTCCTCCAGACTCTTCAGCACAGCATCTAGCTCCTCCATCTCCAAGTCATCTTCCATCTCCAGGTCAGCAGCATGTCACTCCAGCAGCAGATTTAGTTCCTCCTCTCTCATCAGATAATATTCCATCAGGTCAGGTTCCTCCAGGATCAGAGATTCCTCCTCCTGATGTGAACACTGTAGTTGATGATGAGCAGAACTCCAGTGATCACCATGCAGGTTCAGGTGCAGATTTTGAATTCCATCATGATGATGCTGATGTTTCTGTTCCCAATTCTCCTTCTCCCCCAGCAAATACTGAGGGGGGGCAAGAGTCCTATATGGAAATAAATGCAGAGGTACAGGAACAGCCTGTAGTTCAAGTAGATGAGACTGTGAATCTGTCTTTTCTTCCAGAGAAAAGTACAGTTGTTCTTGAAGAAATTCCTGAACCAGTCCAGCCAGCCCCTATTCCTAGTCCTCTCTTTTCTGAATCTAGCTTGATTGGTCAAATTGAAATGTTACTCCAAAGGCAGAGTGCCAAGATAGATTTATCTTTCAAGGAAGTGCATGCCAGGATATCAGATATAGAGAAAGCTATGGATAGAAAGCTGAAAGCCTTCCAAGATAGTTCAGAAGAACTCAAGAAAATTGTCATTCAGGGTGGAAAAGCTATTGACCACACCATTGAGGGTGTTGGTAAAGTGTTAGAGCAGATTATTGAGGTCAGAAAGACTCAAGAATCTATGTATATCAAGGCTGATGAACACTGCTTCAAAATTGTTGATGAAGTAGGGTTGTTTAAAGAATCTGTTCTCCAAACTCTTCCTGTAGAAGTCATAAAGGGGGAGGACAAGTTGATAGGTTCTATTGATGAGAATTTATTTGCATTTCATAATCATATGAGTGAGAAGTTTGATCAACTGTCTCAGGGAGTCCAGAAGCAGGTAGCTGATGTCAAAGAATTCACACAAAGGTCTACCACTTGGCTTCATAGTGAGATCTTTCCAGATTTGGGCATTGACCCTGCTGTTCCCCCTCCTCAGTATGAGCCTCCTCAGTTCTCTCCAAGACAAGATGTGTCTTCTGATGTAGAAGTTGCTTCTTCTAAGCAAGGTTCAAGAAAAAGAAAATATGGTGAAGGACCTTCTGCTAAGAGATCAGTTCCTGAATCTAGTTCAGCAGGCTCTGGTAAAGCTGCTGCTACTGATCCTGTGAATTATCCAGAGATTTGGAGTCCTATTTCAAAGGCTATCATTCTTGATTCACTCAGATTAGTTGAAGAAGGAGGAATGCAAGTTCAAGACTATTACAGCTCTTCTGAATGGAAACTTTATCAAACCAGCAAGACCAAAAGGAGATTACATTACAGGATATATAAGTACAATGATCCTACAGCTCCTCCAGCTCCTCCAAAGTACCATCCTAAACCTTTTGCATACTTCAAAAGACAGGAACAGAAAAGAAGAGACAATGCCAGAGGTTGAAGATCATCAAATTCTTTTGTCATATGCTTTTGTGAACATTAAATCATAAGACAATCTGAAATCTATATATAGTTTGGATTTTGATGTGATAATTATATTTCTTATATAGATTTAGTTTTTGATGCTCTTCCCTATCTGTATCTATTTAATTCCTTGTATATCATATTGTGTATTATTTTGTTGCAATTCATCTTGGTAAGAAGGGTTCTGACTTCTACAAATAGGGGGAGATTGTTGGGTATTGTATCCACAATAACCTTGATTTGTAGAAAGTCAACTATGAACCAAGATTGAATTGCTTATGTATTTGATATGTTTTTCTAGTTTTGTCTTGCAGGTTCACATTGCAAAGTGTAAACCAATGTCAGGTCACAGTGGGTCAATGAGCACAGTCTCTTACAATGTAATTACTCATTGTATGAGATATGGTGTTGACTCATATGTGATCTCTCTATTGGGATGCACTTCATGATCAAGACAAAGGAAGCTAAGGTCTTGGAGGTGTAGCTGTTCTCAGAGAAAATTTAAAGAATTTCTTCTAAGTGTATTTCTCGAGAAGCTAAGTGTTTTTCTCGAGAAATATGAAGAGCTCTCGAAAAATCCCTTTGATTTTCTCGAGAAGTTCTTTTCAGCTTAAGTCTTCGAAGGAAATCCAAATTTCTCGAGAAGCCATCTTTATTTCTCGAGAAGTCTGTAGTGCTCTCGGAAAATCCTTTGATTTTCTCGAGAAGTCTTCTTTGCTGATATTTTCCGAGAAAATCTTTCCTCTCGAGAAGTTGATTCGATTTCTCGAGAAGTTCTTGTTTCTTCCGAAAAGTTTATTTTATCTTATTTCTCGAGAAGTTCCATGTTCTCGAGAAATCCTCTTTTCTTTCTCGCGAAGCTCTGTCAATTTATTTGAAAGCCTTTTTCCGAGATCCAGCCGTGATTTCTCGAGAAGTCTCCTTTCTCTCGAGAAATCTGTTTCTCGTTCCTTCAATCTATTTTTTGCCGACTTCTATTTTCCGTCTGTTTGACGTGACTCCTTTTCTAGCTTAAGGCTTAAATATTCTATTTAGACCTTCTCCTATAAAAGGCCCTCTCTCTTAAGATTTGAAATTAATTATTCTTTTGAGAATCGTTCATGACCTAATTTCTCTCCCGAATCGCAAAGAACGTGAAAAGCGCCGCTCGCCGTCGCCTACGATTGGAGATCGTTCTTCTCATTGGAGGTGTCGATTTCTTTCAAGAAGGGTTCGATTGATCCATACTCAGGTTCTACAATCTCTATTGGATCGTTTCGGATTGCCAAAGACAGATTTGAAGGATCGTTGTTCTTCCTCATCGTTCTCAAAAGCCATTCAAGAAGAAGGAAGAAAACGCTTCTGTTATTCAGATCTGGTTTAGTATTGTTCAAAACCCTTTTCAATCTTTTGTAGGAGTTGTTATCTCCGAGTTGTAGGAGAGGTTGTTCTCCGAGTTGTAGGAGAAGTTTTCTCCGAGTTGTAAGAGAGGTTCTCTCTGAGTTTGTAGGAGTTTGACTCCGAGACTGTAGGATCGTTCTTGATCCGAGATTTAGTGAGTAGTCAAGTCTAGCTGTGGTGCTAGATTGGCGAGGCCGGCAAGTGGAGTACCCAAGAACGGGGAACCACTATAAATTCTTGGTGTTATCTGTGGCTGTGATTAATTTTGTGTGCTGTGCTTTACGTTTAATTTTAATTCCGCAAAAGACGTAGAGATCACCTATTCACCCCCCTCTAGGTGATTTAGGTAGGCAACTAGATATTTCCATTTTGAGCAAGCAGGGCAAATCCATGTCCGAAAATCCCGATCCCCCCCTTTCGCAAAAAATTCGCCCACAGCGTTCCCTGGTATTTTTTATTTTGCTCTCTTCTTCCTCGCCAATTAACTGCAGCTCTCGATTTCATTTTTTCTCTCGATTTCAGTTTTTAATTTCGTTTCTATTTTCGATTTCCTTTTTCATTTCATTTTCGATTTCATTTTTTAGTTTGCCGCAGGTAAACTTTTTGCGGATTCGGTTATACATATTTCCATGCTCGCTGCTCTCTTCTACTCTTCTTACTCGCCGATTAACTGCAGCTCTCGATTTCATTTTTTTCTTCATTTCAGTTTTTAATTTCGTTTCTGTTTTCTCCTTCCTTTTTCATTTCGTTTTCGAGTTCAGCTTTTAGTTTGGTTTTTTATTTCAGCTTCTTTATTTCTATTTAGGTTTTGGAATCCAGTTTCCAACTATCTGCACTCTGCCGCAGGGAAACTTTCTGCCAATTCGCCTATACATGTCTCCATCGACAGGGAAGGGCGCTGCTTAAATCAGACCTCATCTCCTCTCACAATCTCAGGCAAGGATTTGGTGATTTCGGTTTTGTTCTACCATGTTAGGATGTTCTGAATTTTCGTTTAAACTTACTGTTGAAAATTTAACTGCGACTTATACTCTTGATTTCCCTTATCTATTTTGTTGCATCCTGCTAAAGATATCTCGTACCTGTTTTGTTTCTCTTACCTACTTTCTTAACCCCTTCAATATGTAGACCCCATTGACGCATGCCTTATGTGCTATATTGTTGTCAGTTAACATTGCAGTTAAAGTGAGTGATCGTGTTAAGTTCATTCTCATATATTGTTATGACATTTCTACAACCTCAAACCTTCTTAAAGCCAAAATAATGGATGCTGAGCATTCTATTCCTCTTGGGCTTATGCAACAAACTCCAATATTGATGACATAAGAAGCTGTGAGCATATTGGCTTACCTGCATGAAATTATCTGTGTTTTGTATACATGCATTGATGAGTCATTGTGAATTTAGTTGTTGTTGCATTCATGAGTCATTGCAAATGCAGCCCCAGTGATGACCCATGGATGCTTTCAATTTATGATAAACTGTTGCAGCCAGAAGTTTAGTGTGCGAGAGATTTGAGTCTATCTACCCCTCTCTCTGTCCAACCAGTGCAACTGTATTTTAGATTGTTTCTCTTCTATTTCATTTCTGGTTTCTATACTATTCTCTGCTCAACTTACTTTTCTATGCACTTTAGGTTGTCGAACAAATGACCGCAAGAGAGCTCTCTACATGGAGCATTGTGATTAATGCAGCCATAAAAGCTGAGAACACCACTCTACATGGGGCACCATTGCTCCATGGATTTATAGCTTATAACAAGTAAGTCACTACATAAACTCCTTCACAGTCACTCCCGCCAGCTTTTAAACCCATTGCAGGATATTTTTATATTGTTTTTATATCATATCTGAGTTTGGAGTTCCCTGCGAAAACTGTCATGGCAAGAATTGGTTAGGAGCAGTTCATGCTATAAGTTAGGTGTAAGCTAATTTATTATAATTCTTCACAAATTTTTTTTACAAGAGCTAAAGTCTAAAATTATTGTAATTTAATGGCTACTATATAAGAAGGCATCAAACATTTCTAAGGAACTTCACAATCAGTAGTTTCAAAAAATTCATTATGCTATTACATTTTTTTTCACATCAGCGCATGCCTGCAGATGATTAAGATTGATTATACTACCTCTTTTTTACGATTACGACTGTGAGAGAACAAAAATGTGTAGCATCAGTACCATTCCTGTTATCTTTGGAAATTATTGTTGACTTCATTTTAATTCAAACCTGCAGGGTCTCAATTCCCTACCTCCTCCATTCTGCCCCTCCAATTCCACCTTTGTTCATTCTGCATTGATAGTGGTATGTGTTATAGGAATTACTTTCCTTAACACCGCACAATTTGTAGAACGGAATGTCGTACACATAATTTGATCTATTGTTGTTGTATAACTTGCTTAACATTTGCGTTGAACGTAAGAGTCAGAGCGACTGCTGCTCCTCGATCTCACTTAAGCGACTGCTGCAATTTGGGAGCACGGGAACGCTGTGGGCGGAAGCGGAACAGGGGGAGGTCGGGAATTTTGTTTTTTTTTTGCATTTTTATTTAATAATTAATTAAATTAATGAAATTTCTTAATAAAATTAAAATTGAGAAAATTTTAAAATATTATGGTTTTAAATAACTGACAGGGGGCGGCCGGCGGGGGAAGCCTGTCGAGGGGGCGGGCGAAGCCCGCCGATGGGGCGGGCGAAGCCCGCCGATGGTGCGGGCGAAGTCCGCCTTGAATGCCAAGCGGGTGAAGCCTGCTTGATTGCGGGCGAAGCCCGCAGCGACGCATCGAGAACGGTATATATCTATATATAAATAAATATATGTATATATAAATATTTACATGTATATATACTTAATATATATATATACATAATATAAACTTATATATATTTGTATATATATACTTATATATATGTATATATATATACTTAATATATATATATATACGTGTATATATATATAAATATATATAAATATATATATATGTATATATATATATGTATATTTGTATATATATATGTATATATCTATTTATAAATATATATATGCTTAAAATATACTAATATATATACTTATATATATATGTATATATATGTGTATATATGTATATATATGTCTATATATATATATTAAGTATATATATACATATATATACATATATATATACTTATACTATATATATAAGTATATAGGTATATATACATATATATGTATATATATGTATAAATAAATATATATATGTATATATATATAAATATATATAAGTATATATATATTTGTATATATATATATGTATATAAGTATATATATAACGAGAATGGGCGTAGCCCGTTCGAAGATGCTAGTATATATATATGTATATATATATAAATATATATATATGTATATAATATAAAAATATATATATATATATAAGTATATATATATATATGTATATATATATCTATGTATATATGTATATATATGTATATATATATTAAGTATATTTATATACATATATATATATATTCATATATGTATACATATATATATACTTATATATATATACTTATATTATATATATATAAGGATATAGGTATATATACATATATATGTATATATATGTATAAATATATATATATATATGTATATATATAAATATATATAAGTATATATATATATAAGTATATATATATGTATATTTAGAGTGATTTTCCGGAGCAAACCGGTTTGCTCCCTAATAGGGAGCAAACCGGTCCAATCTCCTTCAAAAATGCATCAAAATGAACATATAATATATGAAAATTGTCTGGCTCAATGAGACCTAAAACTTTCATGTTAAGCACTTTTTCTAATTTTGAATGTATGAGACGGATTTTCGACCCGAAAAAATCTGGGCAAAAAACGGGACTAAGGACACCCAGATTTTTTCGGGTCGAAAATCCATCTCATACATTCAAAATTAAAAAAAGTGGTTAACATGAAAGTTGTAGGTCTCATCGAGCCAATCAATTTTCATATATTATATGTTCATTTTGATGCATTTTCGAAGGAGATCGGACCGGTTTGCTCCCTATTAGGGAGCAAACCGGTTTGCTCCGTAAAATTTTTTCTATATGTATATATGCATATATATATATTAATTATATATATATACAAGTATATATATATTAAGTATATATATAAGTATATATATATATATAAGTATATATATATATAAGTGTTGGGTATTGTATCCACAATAACCTTGATTTGTAGAAAGTCAACTATGAACCAAGATTGAATTGCTTTTGTATTTGATATGTTTCTCTAGTATTGTCTTGCAGGTTCACATTGCTAAGTGTAAACCAATGTCAGGTCACAGTGGGTCAACGAGCACAGTCTCTTACAATGTAATTCCTCATTGTATGAGATATGGTGTTGACTCATATGTGATCTCTCTATTGGGATGCATTTCTAATCGAGACAAAGGAAGCTAAGGTCTTGGAGGTGTAGCTGTTCTCAAAGAAGAGTTTAAAGAATTTTCTTCCAAGTGTATTTCTCGAGAAATCTGAAAAGCTCTCGGAAAATCCTTTGGAATTCTCGGGAAGTTCTTTTCAGCTTAAGTCTTCGAAGGAAATCCAAATTTCTCGAGAAGCTATCTTTATTTCTCGAGAAGTCTGTAGTGCTCTCGGAAAATCCTTTGATTTTCTCGAGAAGCCTTCTTTGCTGAAATTCTCTGAGAAAATCTTTCCTCTCGAGAAGTTTATCTGATTTCTCGAGAAGTTCTTGTTTCTTCCGAAAAAGGTTAGTTTATCTCATTTCTCGAGAAGATCTTTGTTCTCGAGAAATCCCCTCTTTTCTCGAGAAGCTCTGTCAATTTGTTTGAAAGCCTTTTTCCGAGATCCAGCCGTTATTTCTCGAGAAGTCTTCTTTCTCTCGAGAAATCTGTTTCTCGTTCCTTCAAACTGTTTTTGCCGACTTCTGTTATTCGTCTGTTTGACGAGATTCCTTTTCTGGCTTAAGGCTTAAATATTCTATTTAGACCTTCTCCTATAAAAGGCCCTCTATCTTAAGTTTTTAAAAAATTTTATTCCTTTCCGATTCTCTCTCCCTAAATCAAGAAGTCGCAAAGTGCCGTGCGAGTCGCCCTCGTTGGAGACTGTTCAGAAGTTCCGATTTCTCATCTCCAAGTGGAAGAATAGGTTCGATCGATCGTTGCTTGATTCTCTCTGAATTCTATTGGATCGATTCGAATTCTAGTAGATCAGATCTGAGTCATTTGGATCTTCCTCATCGACATTAATTCAAATCCATTCCAATCTCAAGGAGGAAGAAGAACCCTAAAGAGTTTTTCAGATCTGATTGTGATTGATAAGTATCATATCATCTCTTATTTTCATTTGATTGTGGGAGAAGTTTTCTCCGAGTTGTAGGAGCTTTGTTCTCCGAGTTGTAAGAGAAGTATTCTCTGAGATTGTAGGAGATTTATCTCCGAGATTGTAGGAGTTTTGACTCCGAGTTTATAGGATCTTTCTTGATCCGAGATTTAGTGAAGTAGTCAATTCTAGCGGTGGTGCTAGATTGGCGAGGCCGGCAAGTGGAGTACCCAAGAACGGGGAACCACTATAAATTCTTGCTTCGTCTGTGATTGTGGTTTGCTTTATCTGTGTTCTTTGTCATCAAGTTTTTTTTTTATTTCCGCAAAAGACGCAATTATCACCTATTCACCCCCCCCCCCCCCCCTCTAGGTGATTTAGGTTAGCAATTAGATATTTCAATTGGTATCAGAGGCAGGTTTTTCGTTGAATAGGTTAACACCTTGAACAAGATCCCTTCAATCTATTTGCTATCATTCATGGAAAAGTGCAAGGAATCTTCCTCGTTGAAATTGCCTATATGCACCAAGGGTAATTTCCCCATGTGGAAAGAGAGAGTGAAATTCTACATGGAGGCCGCAGATCCAAGAATCTTCCAAGTCGTGGAAGAAGGCCCTCATGTGCCTATGACTGCTTCTACAATTGACCCTCTCCTAAGAGTGCCTAAGAAGATGATGGATTTGACCAAGGATGAGATCGCTCTCGTTTCCTTGGATAAAAAGGCGAAGAACATTATTGCCAGTGCAGTGGACGATTCAATGTTGCAAAACCTAATTCACTGCAAATCTGCCAAAGATATGTGGACTTCCTTAATCGTTCTTATGGAAGGCACCGAAGAAGTAAGAGATGATAGAAGATCTCTTCTGAATCAGGAGTACGAAGCATTCAAACAGGGTAAGAAGGAATGCATTGCAGATGCATATGAAAGATTCTTTAAAATAGTAAATGGCCTAAAGAATTATGGTCGGGAATTCACTAATGGAGAACTAAATGACAAATTTCTGCGATCCCTAACAAAGGATTGGGATAGTAAAATAGTTGCCATCAGGGAATTCGGAAAGCTACCCAACCTAGATCCTCAGAATCTGTTTGGGAAATTATTATCCCATGAGCTTCAAATGAACATTCGCAAAACAGAAGAAGATGGGAATAGAATCTCTAGCAAGGAAAGGACCTTGGCTATGAAGGCCGAGAGTTTCAGAAAGAGCAGAGCATTGTCTCCAGTTAGAGCTTTAGAATCTGATGAAGAAGAAGAATCAGAAGCCGGCTCCTCCAATTTTGAAATGACTGATGGGGAGTTCTCTCTAATCTCCCGACAGCTTAAGAAACTGCTGAATAAAAGAAGGCAAATGAGGAACAAGCCATCTTCCTCAGATTATAGACACTCACATCGTGAAGGCGATTACTATAAGAAAGGCTCAAGCACAAATGACAGGTATAAATCCAAACCGAACAAACATACTTCTACTGACATTATTTGATATTGTTGCAATAAGCCAGGGCACATGATCGCTGAATGCCCTCATAAAAAGAGAGAGGGCAGAAGAAAAGATGTGAAGAAACCCACTAATGAAAAAAAGAAAAACGAAAGAAGTTTTGTAGCCAAGAAGGCTAAAACACTAAGCGATAGTGATTCAGATAAATCAAGCACTGAAGAAGAAGCATACTTTGGGCTTATGGCCATGACAGATGATGAAGAAGAACCCCCATACACTGGGAAGGTAAATTCTCACACTATGCTATCTGATTCGGATTATGCTTCTGCTGAACAAAAAAATTATTTCTCTGATGATGAATCTAAACTCATGACCCAATACACCGAAATGCTCAAGAGCTTTGACAAGTGCCGAAGGGTTGTCAAATCTCAGACCAAGGAGATTATGTCTCTTAAGGAAATGGAAACCAATTTGAGAAAGGAAGTTGAACAACTTTCTTCCTTCAAAGAGGAAGTCCAAGTCTTAAAAGACAAGATCAAAAGCTCGGATGAGCTCCTTGATCGGAGAGCGAACTCTATCAAAGTTTTGGAAGAACAGCTAGCCGCTGAACGAAAGCTAGTTGAAAAGTTTTCACAACCCAAAACAATTCTTCCGCTCATTGATAGATTCACTGCTCAAGCAAGTACTAGTGGATTAGGTCATGTGGCAGGTCCTAGTAACACTACTAAGGGCACACATGCCAATAAGAAATTCATGAATGCTAAGAAAGCCTCCATTGAAGAGAAAGGGAAAGCCCATCAAAAACATGTACCATTTCAGAAAGTTATTTTTCCCTCAAACATTTATGACATGCAAAGCACTTATGGTCACTTGACCCGACCAATTAAGTTTGGACCTGTCAAGGACTATAAGGGATGGACTAGTCCCCGAAACTTCGGAAATAGTGCTTTCAAAGCATCTCATGAAGAGATAAATCTAAGAGATTATGGTCCTTACGTTTACGGACATAATGAGAAGAAAGCACCAATTGTAAAGCCTGTTGCACCCAAGCCTAATGAGATTGTACTACCTTGTGTGTGCTGTACTCACGAAGCATCCACTTCTAGAAAGAATGCTCCTGCTAAATCTTACATTCAAAAAGGTCAGCAGGAGAATACAAAGAGAAGGTACAACAGGTTTAAATGTTGGTGCTGCGGCAAACCAGGTCACTTTGCCGTGGATTGTTGGTTCAATGTTTCTTATGCCAATAGACCACAAGTTAACACTGCAAGGAAGACCACTCGCAATGTTAACATTCAATGTGGATCTCAACTAACAAGGGACCAAGGACCCAAATTTGTTTGGGCTCCTAAGGCAAGATAATCTGTTCTTGCAGGTATGTCCAAAGGCCAACAAAAATCCTATCTGGTATTTGGACAGTGGTTGTTCTCGGCACATGACCGGGACTAGAAGTCTATTGCAAAATTATACTCCAGTTGTGAATGGACCAAAAGTTATTTTTGGGGGATCAGACCGTGGAGTTACAAAAGGCTATGGTATGATTTCTAATGGCAATGTATCTTTCTTAGATGTGGCTTATGTGGAAGGATTGGAACATAATCTGATAAGTATAAGCCAACTCTGTGATAAATGATACATAGTCGATTTTCGTAAAGATAAGTGTCTAATAAAGTCGGCAGAGAATTCTGAAACGATTTTATCAGGGACTCGCTGTAGGAATATTTTTTGCTTAAATTTTCTATGTTTATCTTCTTCTACACCAGTGTGTCTTTTAGCCAAAGATAGTGCATCTCTTGTCGATCAATGGCACAAGAGACTAGCACATATAAATTTTAAAACTATTAATAAACTGTTTTCGCAAAACTTAGTGCGCAATGCGCCAAATGTTAAGTGCGTTAAAGATAGACCTTGTCATGCATGCATAAAAGGCAAGCAAACAAGAGCTACCTTCAAGAGCATTATTGGCAAAGATTCTAACAGGTGTTTATACCTGCTTCATATGGACTTGTTTGGTCCGTTGCAAATTAGAAGCTTAGGAGGTAAGTCTTATACATTGGTTATTGTGGATGATTACTCACGTTTTGCATGGGTATTCTTTCTAAAACACAAGTCAGATACTTTCGACACTTTCACAAGCTTTGTTAAGCAAACCCAGAATGAATTTAACTGTTCAGTGGTCAAAATCAGAAGTGATCACGGAACAGAATTTGAATCTGGAGCAATGACAGACTTTTGTGAAAGCCTTGGTATCTTTCATGAGTTTTCCTCTCCCCGGACTCCACAACAAAATGGAGTAGCCGAGAGAAAGAACAGAACACTCATTGAGACTTGCAGAACTATGTTGAGTGATTCTTCATTACCAGAATATTTCTGGGCTGAAGCTGTCAATACTGCTTGCCACGTGCAAAACAGAGCACTCATAAATAAGAACCATGAAAAGACTCCTTATGAACTTTTAAAGGGCAAGAAACCAACCATTTCTTATTTCAGAATTTTTGGCAGTAAGTGCTTTGTACTTAACAATGGAAAGCATTACAAAACTAAGTTTAGCGAAAAGAGCTTTGAAGGTATTTTCGTAGGCTATAGTAGCCATAGTAAAGCTTATCGTATTTTTAATAAGAAAACTCTGGTTGTAGAAGAGTCTATTAATGTTGTATTTGATGAGACGAGCATGCTTCAAAGCAGCTCTTCTAGTTCTTCTATTGAAGTTGCAGGTTCAAAGTTGCAAGATACACACTTGCATAAGCCAGTTAAAGACGACGCTCAAACCTTCGTCAAGATCTCCTTGATGAAGACCCAACTCCAGTGGAAGAATTTGTTCCAGTTTGAGAAGAAGTAGTTCCTGATGTTCCAAACGATGCGAGGAATCTTGAATTCAGACACATGAGGGACCACCCTATTGATCAAATCATAGGAGACCCTCATGAAGGCATTAGAACTAGAAGAGGTACTACTAACGAAAATTTGCACTTGAGCTTTCTTTCACAGGTAGAACCAAAGAAATTTCAAGAAGCAAATGAAGACCCACACTGGATTATTGCAATGGAAGAAGAATTAAACCAATTAAAGCGTTGCAAGGTCTGGACACTTGTTCCAAAGCCTAAGGATAAGAACATAATTGGAACAAAGTGGGTGTACAGAAACAAGTTGGACGAAGATGGAACAATCATCAAGAATAAAGCAAGACTTGTAGCTAAAGGCTACAGACAAGAAGAAGGAATCGACTTCGATCAGACATATGCACCGGTAGCAAGACTCGAAGCGATTAGGCTATTTCTAGCCTTTGCTGCATTCAAGGGTTTCACCGTATACCAAATGGACGTCAAGTCAGCATTCCTCAACGGAAATATCAAAGAAGAAGTATACGTGGAACAACCTCCAGGTTTTGTCAATCCGGACTTTCCTAATTATGTTTATTTACTTCAGAAAGCTTTATATGGTTTAAAACAAGCTCCTCGAGCTTGGTATGAGACGCTGTCTAACTTCCTTCTTGAGAATAAGTTCACAAGAGGAAAGATAGATAAGACATTATTTCTTAGGGAAGTAAAAGGCAAGATTTTGCTAGTGCAAATCTATGTTGATGACATTATTTTTGGCTCAACGGATGACAACCTTTGCAAGAAGTTTTCAAAACTTATGCAGGGGAAGTTTGAAATGAGCAGTATGGGTGAGCTGAAGTATTTCTTAGGACTTCAAGTGAAACAATCTGAAGATGGAATTTTCATCTCTCAGACGAAGTTCACCAAGGAGTTAATTAAGAAATTCGGAATGGAGAGTGCAACCTCCATGAGGACTCCAATGAGCTCAGCTATGTCTCTGAACAAGGACGAGAAAGGGAAACCTTTTGATGAAACTAAATACAGAAGCATAATTGGCTCTTTGCTCTACCTTACTGCTAGTAGACCCGACATAATGTTTTCCACATGTGTATGTGCTAGATATCAGGTGAACTCTAAGGAATCTCACTATACTGCTGCAAAGCGAATTTTGAGATATCTTAAGGGCACACCAAATCTTGGCTTATGGTACCCAAGAAGTAATGATAGCGAACTAATAGGCTATTCAGATGCAGATTTTGCAGGTAGCAGAGACGACAGGAAAAGCACTTCCGGAACATGCCAATTTCTCGGAAGACGACTTATATCCTGGAGTAGCAAGAAGCAGAATTGTGTTGCAATTTCAACCGCCGAGTCAGAATATATTTCTGCAGGCAGCTGTTGCGCACAACTTCTATGGATAAGGAATCAACTTCAAGACTACAATATGAAGATCAAGAATATTCCAATGTTTTGTGATTCTTCCAGTGCAATTGCTATAGCAAACAATCCAGTCTCCCACAGTCGGACAAAGCATATTGAACTAAGGTATCACTTCATCCGGGAACATGTGGATAATGGGGACATCAACTTAAGCTATGTCCCTACGGATAAGCAAGTTGCAGATATATTCACGAAGCCGCTGGATGAGACCAAATTCTCTTTCTTCAAAACGGAACTTGGAATGCTCAACTTGGAGTAATGCTTAAAGCAAGAAGAAAAATGGAGTTTCTAAAAGTTATATATCTATGGAAAGCAGGAATCTGTCCTTCAGAAAGAAAGAGGTAGAAAATTTCTAAGTCTTAACAGGATTTCTCGAGAAATGACATAGACTTTTCGAGAAATGAAAGACTTCTCGCAAAATGTACCTGCACTTCTCGAGAAATGGGTTATCCCTCGAGAAATGCTTTTTCAAAGTCAGAAAATCAGAATTCTGGGATCTCTCGAGAAATCAAGATACTTCTCGAGAAATTAGAATAGTTCTCGCGAATCAGTATATCTCTCGAGAAATTGCGTTCAATTTTCAGAATTCTAGTCTTTATTTTCCGGGATACGAAAGGTCAGGTATGCGCGTTTTTATTTTCTTTATCTATAAATAAATCTCGAATAATTGTCACATCAAACCAAACTATAAATAGACAATCGAAACAAATTAATGTTCACGCGAGTTCCTTCGTCTTCTTCTCGTAAAGCCGCCGACGGTTTGTCTTCCTCTCACGCGAAATCGAGATTTCTGGTCAGTTGATTCTTGATTTTCTTTCTCTCTCGCATTCAATTGTTCATTCCTCGTGATCAATGGCGCCTCATTCAAAGCCAAAGGTTGGCGTGGGCAGTGAATTAGTGCGAGAAGGCCTAATTTCCATCTCAGATGATTTCAAGAACCTGTTTTATCTTCTTGAAGCCGCCGGTTTATCTTTTGTTCTAGAGCAGCCATGCAAAGTTCTGTTTAAAGAGGTGGAGGATTTCCTCATTAATGTTAAGGTTCATAAAACTGGATTGAAGATGAAATCTACTATTGGGAATTCCAAAATCAAGATCACTCCTAAGTCTATTTCCAAACATCTGAAGTTGCCTTTAGTGGAGGAAGAAGATTCTCTGGATGATAATGATTGGGTAAAAGCAGTGACCTATGTAGGTTTGACTTCAGCCAAGACAATTCGTAGACAGCAAATGAATGATGTCGGGAAACTTTTGGTGGACATCATCTCCAAGGTGCTGCTGGGAAATACTGGAAGCCTGGGATATGTCTCAGTGGATGTGTTCAGTTTAGTTACAGCAGTAATCTGTGGGAAGAAGTGCAGCTGGGCAGGCATTTTGTTCAATAAGATCAAAGAGAGCATTTCTAGTCCTAATTTTGCAAGGATTATAACTCTCTATCTGAATCAGGTTGATCCTCAAGTCTTTGATATGTCCAAAGGGGCTATCATTCATCACTTGAAGAGGTTGGATGTGTTCACCCTCCAAAGGTGGAACATCAGGATAACCAAGCCTTCAGAAGGTGGTCATTCCCAGGGGGAGCCTTCTGGTCAACAGGATGTGCATTCAACTCCTCCTCCAGACTCTTCAGCACAGCATCAAGCTCCTCCATCTCCAAGTCTTCTTCCATCTCCAGGTCAGCAGCATGTCCCTCCAGCAGCAGATTTAGTTCCTCCTCTTACATCAGATAATATTCCATCAGATCAGGTTCCTCCAGGATCAGAGATTCCTCCTCCTGATGTGGTATTCTCCCCTATCTTAGATAATGTGGCTTCTTCTCCTCCTCCTCCTCATGATGTTGCAAAAGAAACTGTTGATGCTAACATAGCAGATGTTCTTCTTGACATTCAGAACACTGTAGTTGATGATGAGCAGAACTCCAGTGATCACCATGCAGGTTCAGGTGCAGATTTTGAATTCCATCATGATGATGATGATGTTTCTGTTCACATATTCCTTCTCCCCCAGCAAATACTGAGGGGGAGCAAGAGTCCTATATGGAAATGAATACAGAAGCACAGGGACAGCCTGTAGTTCAAGTAGATGAGACTGTGAATCTGTCTTTTCTTCCAGAGAAAAGTACAGTTGTTCTTGAAGAAATCCCTGAACCAGTCCAGCCAGCCCCCATTCCTCCTCCTCTCTTTGCTGACCATGCCTTGCTAGGTCAAATTGAAATGTTACTCCAAAGGCAGAGTGCCAAGATAGATTTATCTTTCAAGGAAGTGCATGCCAGGATAACAGATATAGAGAAAGCTATGGATAAAAAGCTGAAAGCCTTCCAAGATAGTTCAGAAGAACTCAAGAGGATTGTCATTCAAGGAGGAAAAGCTATTGACCACGCCATTGAGGGTGTTGGTAAAGTGTTAGAGCAGATAATTGAAGTCAGAAAGACTCAAGAATCTATGTATAATAAGGCTGATGAACACTGCTTCAAAATTGTTGATGAGGTAGGGTTGTTCAAAGAATCTGTTCTCCAGACTCTTCCTGTAGAAGTCAGAAAGGGGGAGGACAAGTTGATAGGTTCAATTGATGATAATTTATTTGCATTTCATAATCACATGAGTGGGAAATTTGATTTACTGTCTCAGGGAGTCCAGAAGCAGGTAGCTGATGTCAAAGATTTCACTCAAAGATCTACTACTTGGCTTCACAGTGAGATCTTTCCAGAATTGGGCATTGGCCCTGCTGATCCCCCTCCTCAGTATGATCTTCCTCCTCCTTATCCTCCTGCACAAGTTGATGCTCCTCAATTCTCTCCAAGACCAGATGTGTCTTCTGATGTAGAAGTTGCTTCTTCTAAGCAAGGTACAAGGAAAAGAAAGTATGGTGAAGGACCTTCTGCATTTAGATCAGTTCCTGGAACAAGTTCAACAGGCTCTGGCAAAGCTGTTGCTTCTGAGTCTGTAAATTATCCAGAGATTTGGAGTCCAGTTTCAAGGGTTATCATTCTTGATTCACTCAGATTAGTTGAAGAAGGTGGAATGCCAGTTCAAGACTATTTCAGCTCTTCTGAATGGAAGCTTTATCAAACCAGCAAAGTCAAAAGGAGATTACATTACAGGATACATAAGTACAATGATCCTTCAGCTCCACCAGCTCCTCCAAAGTACCATCCTAAACCATTTGCATACTTCACAAGACAAGAACAGAAAAGAAGAGACAATGCTAGAGAATGAAGACCATCAAATTCTTTTTGTCATATGCTTGTGTGAACTTTAAGTCATGAGACAATCTGAAAATCTATATATAGTTCTGATTTTGATGTGATAATTATTTTTCTTATATAGATTTAGTTTTTGATGCTCTTTCCTTATCTGTCTCAATTTAATTCCTTGTATATCATGTTGTGTATTATTTTGTTGCAATTCATCTTGGTAAGTGAGGTTCTGACTTCTACAAATAGGGGGAGATTGTTGGGTATTGTATCCACAATAACCTTGATTTGTAGAAAGTCAACTATGAACCAAGATTGAATTGCTTTTGTATTTGATATGTTTCTCTAGTATTGTCTTGCAGGTTCACATTGCTAAGTGTAAACCAATGTCAGGTCACAGTGGGTCAATGAGCACAGTCTCTTACAATGTAATTCCTCATTGTATGAGATATGGTGTTGACTCATATGTGATCTCTCTATTGGGATGCATTTCTAATCGAGAGAAAGGAAGCTAAGGTCTTGGAGATGTAGCTGTTCTCAAAGAAGAGTTTAAAGAATTTTCTTCCAAGTGTATTTCTCGAGAAATCTGAAAAGCTCTCGGAAAATCCTTTGGAATTCTCGAGAAGTTCTTTTCAGCTTAAGTCTTCGAAGGAAATCCAAATTTCTCGAGAAGCTATCTTTATTTCTCGAGAAGTCTGTAGTGCTCTCGGAAAATCCTTTGATTTTCTCGAGAAGCCTTCTTTGCTAAAATTCTCTGAGAAAATCTTTCCTCTCGAGAAGTTTATCTGATTTCTCGAGAAGTTCTCGTTTCTTCCGAAAAAGGTTAGTTTATCTCATTTCTCGAGAAGATCTTTGTTCTCGAGAAATCCCCTCTTTTCACGAGAAGCTCTGTCAATTTGTTTGAAAGCCTTTTTCCGAGATCCAGTCGTGATTTCTCGAGAAGTCTTCTTTCTCTCGAGAAATCTGTTTCTCGTTCCTTCAAACTGTTTTTGCCAACTTCTGTTATTCGTCTGTTTGACGAGATTCCTTTTTTGGCTTAAGGCTTAAATATTCTATTTAGACCTTCTCCTATAAAAGGCCCTCTATCTTAAGTTTTTAAAAAATTTTATTCCTTTCCGATTCTCTCTCCCTAAATCAAGAAGTCGCAAAGTGCCGTGCGAGTCGCCCTCGTTGGAGACTGTTCAGAAGTTCTGATTTCTCATCTCCAAGTGGAAGAATAGGTTCGATCGATCGTTGCTTGATTCTCTCTGAATTCTATTGGATCGATTCGAATTCTAGTAGATCAGATCTGAGTCATTTGGATCTTCCTCATCGACATTAATTCAAATCCATTCCAATCTCAAGGAGGAAGAAGAACCCTAAAGAGTTTTTCAGATCTGATTGTGATTGATAAGTATCATATCATCTCTTATTTTCATTTGATTGTAGGAGAAGTTTTCTCCGAGTTGTAGGAGCTTTGTTCTCCGAGTTGTAAGAGAAGTATTCTCTGAGATTGTAGGAGATTTATCTCCGAGATTGTAGGAGTTTTGACTCCGAGTTTGTAGGATCTTTCTTGATTCGAGATTTAGTGAAGTAGTCAATTCTAGCGGTGGTGCTAGATTGGCGAGGCCGGCAAGTGGAGTACCCAAGAACGGGGAACCACTATAAATTTCTTGCTTCGTCTGTGATTGTGGTTTGCTTTATCTGTGTTCTTTGTCATCAAGTTTTTTTTTTATTTCCGCAAAAGACGCAATTATCACCTATTCACCCCCCCCCCCCCCTCTAGGTGATTTAGGTTAGCAATTAGATATTTCAATAAGTATATGAAATATCTAGTTGCCTACCTAAATCACCTAGAGGGGGGTGAATAGGTGATAATTGCGTCTTTTGCGGAAATAAAATCTTGATGATAAAGAACACAGATAAAGCAAAACACAATCACAGACGAAGCAAGAAATTTATAGTGGTTCCCCGTTCTTGGGTACTCCACTTGCCGGCCTCGCCAATCTAGCACCACCGCTAGAATTGACTACTTCACTAAATCTCGGATCAAGAACGACCCTACAGTCTCGGAGTCAAACTCCTACAAACTCAGAGAGAACCTCTCTTACAACTCGGAGAAAACTTCTCCTACAACTCGGAGAACAACCTCTCCTACAACTCGGAGATAACAACTCCTACAATAGATTAAAAAGGGTTTGAACAAAACTAAACCAGATCTGAATAACAGAAGCGTTTTCTTCCTTCTTCTTGAATGGCTTTTGAGAACGATGAGGAAGAACAACGATCCTTCGAATCTGTCTTTGGCAATCCGAAACGATCCAATAGAGATTGTAGAACCTGAGTATGGATCAATCGAACCCTTCTTGAAAGAAATCGACAACTCCAATGAGAAGAACGATCTCCAATCGTAGGCGACGGCGAGCGGCGCTTTTCACGTCCTTTTTGATCGGGAGAGAGATTAGGAAAGGAATAATTCTGTTTCAAATCTTAAGAGAGAGGGCCTTTTATAGGAGAAGGTCTAAATAGAATATTTAAGCCTTAAGCTAGAAAAGGAGTCACGTCAAACAGACGGAAAACAGAAGTCGGCAAAAATAGATTGAAGGAACGAGAAACAGATTTCTCGAGAGAAAGAAGACTTCTCAAGAAATCACGGCTGGATCTCGGAAAAAGGCTTTCAAACAAATTGACAGAGCTTCGCGAGAAAGAAAAGAGGATTTCTCGAGAACAAGGATCTTCTCGAGAAATAAGATAAAATAAACTTTTCGGAAGAAACAAGAACTTCTCGAGAAATCGAATCAACTTCTCGAGAGGAAAGATTTTCTCGGAAAATATCAGCAAAGAAGGCTTCTCGAGAAAATCAAAGGATTTTCCGAGAGCACTACAGACTTCTCGAGAAATAAAGATAGCTTCTCGAGAAATTTGGATTTCCTTCGAAGACTTAAGCTGAAAAGAACTTCTCGAGAAAATCAAAGGGGTTTTTCGAGAGCTCTTCATATTTCTCGAGAAAAACACTTAGTTTCTCGAGAAATACACTTAGAAGAAATTCTTTAAACTTTTCTCTGAGAATAGCTACACCTCCAAGACCTTAGCTTCCTTTGTCTTGATCATGAAGTGCATCCCAATAGAGAGATCACATATGAGTCAACACCATATCTCATACAATGAGGAATTACATTGTAAGAGACTGTGCTCATTGACCCACTGTGACCTGACATTGGTTTACACTTAGCAATGTGAACCTGCAAGACAAAACTAGAGAAACATATCAAATACATAAGCAATTCAATCTTGGTTCATAGTTGACTTTCTACAAATCAAGGTTATTGTAGATACAATACCCAACAATCTCCCCCTATTTGTAGAAGTCAGAACCCTTCTTACCAAGATGAATTGCAACAAAATAATACACAACATGATATACAAGGAATTAAATAGAGACAGATAGGAAAGAGCATCAAAAACTAAATCTATATAAGAAATATAATTATCACATCAAAATCAAAACTATATATAGATTTCAGATTGTCTTATGATTTAATGTTCACATAAGCATATGACAATAGAATTTGATGATCTTCAACCTCTGGCATTGTCTCTTCTTTTCTGTTCCTGTCTTTTGAAGTATGCAAAAGGTTTAGGATGGTACTTTGGAGGAGCTGGAGGAGCTGTAGGATCATTGAACTTATTTGTCCTGTAATGTAATCTCCTTTTGGTCTTGCTGGTTTGATAAAGTTTCCATTCAGAAGAGCTGTAATAGTCTTGAACTTGCATTCCACCTTCTTCAACTAATCTGAGTGAATCAAGAATGATAGCCTTTGAAATTGGACTCCAAATCTCTGGATAATTCACAGGATCAGTAGCAGCAGCTTTGCCAGAGCCTGCTGAACTAGATTCAGGAACTGATCTCTTAGCAGAAGGTCCTTCACCATATTTTCTTTTTCTTGAACCTTGCTTAGAAGAAGCAACTTCTACATCAGAAGACACATCTTGTCTTGGAGAGAACTGAGGAGCCTCATGCTGAGGAGGGGGAACAGCAGGGTCAATGCCCAAATCTGGAAAGATCTCACTGTGAAGCCAAGTGGTAGATCTTTGAGTGAAATCTTTGACATCAGCTATCTGCTTCTGGACTCCCTGAGACAGTTGATCAAACTTCTCACTCATATGATTATGAAATGCAAACAGATTCTCATCAATAGAACCTATCAACTTGTCCTCCCCCTTTCTGACTTCTACAGGAAGAGTTTGGAGAACAGATTCTTTAAACAACCCTACTTCATCAACAATTTTGAAGCAGTGTTCATCAGCCTTGATATACATAGATTCTTGAGTCTTTCTGACCTCAATAATCTGCTCTAACACTTTACCAACACCCTCAATGGTGTGATCAATAGCTTTTCCACCCTGAATGACAATCCTCTTGAGTTCTTCTGAACTATCTTGGAAGGCTTTCAGCTTTCTATCCATAGCTTTCTCTATATCTGTTATCCTGGCATGCACTTCCTTGAAAGATAAATCTATCTTGGCACTCTGCCTTTGGAGTAACATTTCAATTTGACCAATCAAGCTAGATTCAGAAAAGAGAGGACTAGGAAAAGGGGCTGGCTGGACTGGTTCAGGAATATCTTCAAGAACAACTGTACTTTTCTCTGGAAGAAAAGACAGATTCACAGTCTCGTCTACTTGAACTACAGGCTGTTCCTGTACTTCTGCATTCATTTCCATATAGGACTCTTGCTCCCCCTCAGTATTTGCTGGGGGAGAAGGAATATTGTGAATAGAAACATCATCATCATCATGATGGAATTCAAAATCTGCACCTGAACCTGCATGGTGATCACTGGAGTTCTGCTCATCATCAACTACAGTGTTCTGAATGTCAAGAAGAACATCTGCTATGTTAGCATCAACAGTGTCTTGTGCAACAACATGAGGAGGAGGAGGAGAAGAAGCCACATTATTTAAGATAGGGGATAATACCACATCAGGAGGAGGAAACTCTGATCCTGGAGGAACCTGATCTGATGGAATATTATCTGATGAAAGAGGAGGAACTAAGTCTGCTGCTGGAGGGACATGCTGCTGACCTGGAGATGGAAGATGACTTGGAGATGGAGGAGCTAGATGCTGTGCTGAAGAGTCTGGAGGAGGAGCTGAATGCACATCCTGTTGACCAGAAGGCTCCCCCTGGGAATGACCACCTTCTGAAGGCTTGGTTATCCTGATGTTCCACCTTTTTAGAGTGAAAACATCCAACTTCTTTAAATGATGAATGATAGTCCCTTTGGACATATCAAAGACTTGAGAGTCAAATTGATTCAGATAGAGAGTTATAATCCTTGCAAAATTTGGACTAGAAATGCTCTCTTTGATCTTATTGAACATAATATCTGCCCAGCTGCATTTCTTCCCACAGATTACTGCTGTAACTAAACTGAACACATCTACTGAGACATATCCCAGGCTTCCAGTATTTCCCAGCAGCACCTTGGAAATAATGTCCACTAGAAGTTTTCCAACATCATTCATCTGCTGTCTCCGTAGTGTCTTAGCTGTTTTTAAACCTACAAAAGTCACTGCCTTGACCCAATCATCATCATCAAGGATGTCCTCTTGTGCTACTAGGGGCAACTTCAGAAATTTGGAAATTGACTTAGGAGTCATTTTAACTTTTTGAGAACCAATAGAGGATTTCAATTTCCGACCACTCTTATTTACTGTAGCATTGGAGAAGAACTCCTCTACCTCTGTAAAAAGGATTTTGCAAGGGGTCTCGGCCAGAAAAGACAGACCAGCGCCTTTGAGCATGCAGAACACGTTCTTGAAGTCATCTGAAATTGAAACAAGCCCTTCTCGCACTAGCTCGCTTCCCACACCGACCTTGGACTTGGAATGCGGCCCCATGATCGATTGGATTTGAAGAAACGAAAGCGAGAGAGAAAGAAATCGTGAGACAGTCGACTGGATTTTGCGTGAGAGGAAGATGAAGCGTCGGCTTTTCCGAGAAGAAGAAGAAGAAACTCGCGTGAAAATTAATTTGTTTCGATTGTCTATTTATAGTTTGGTTTGATGTGACAATTATTTGAGATTTATTTATAGATAAAGAAAATAAAAACGCGCATACCTGACCTTTCGTATCTCGGAAAATAAAGACTAGAATTCTGAAAATTGAACGCAATTTCTCGAGAGATATACTGATTTCGCGAGAACTATTCTAATTTCGCGAGAAGTATCTTGATTTCTCGAGAGATTCCAGAATTCTGATTTTCTGACTTTGAAAAAGCATTTCTCGAGGGATAACCCATTTCTCGAGAAGTGCAGGTACATTTTGCGAGAAGTCTTTCATTTCTCGAAAAAGTCTATGTCATTTCTCGAGAAATCCTGTTAAGACTTAGAAATTTTCTACCTCTTTCTTTCTGAAGGACAGATTCCTGCTTTCCATAGATATATAACTTTTAGAAACTTCATTTTTCTTCTTGCTTTAAGCATTACTCCAAGTTGAGCATTCCAAGTTCCATCTTGAAGAAAGAGAACTTAGTCTCATCCAGCGGCTTCGTGAATATATCTGCAACTTGCTTATCCGTGGGGACATAACTCAGATTGATGTCACCTTTCTCCACATGCTCCCGGATAAAGTGATATCGTAGCTCGATGTGCTTTGTCCGACTGTGAGAGACTGGATTATTTGCGATAGCAATTGCACTGGAAGAGTCGCAAAACATTGGAATATTCTTGATCTTCATATTGTAGTCTTGAAGCTGGTTCCTGATCCATAGAAGTTATGCGCAACAATTGCCTGCAGAAATATATTCTGACTCGGCTGTTGAGATTGCAACACAATTCTGCTTCTTGCTACTCCAGGAAATAAGTCTTCTTCCGAGAAATTGGCATGTTCCGGAAGTGCTTTTCCTGTCGTCTCTGCTACCTGCAAAATCTGCATCTGAATAGCCTATTAGTTCGCTATCATTACTTCTTGGGTACCATAAGCCAAGATTTGGTGTGCCTTTAAGGTATCTCAAGATTCGCTTTGCAGCAGTGTAATGAGATTCCTTAGAGTTCACCTGATATCTAGCACATACACATGTAGAAAACATTATGTCAGGTCTACTGGCAGTAAGGTAGAGCAAAGAGCCAATTATGCTTCTGTATTTAGTTTCATCAAAAGGTTTCCCTTTCTCGTCCTTGTTCAGAGACATAGCTGAGCTCATTGGAGTCCTCATGGAGGTTGCACTCTCCATTCCGAATTTCTTAATTAACTCCTTGGTGAACTTCGTCTGAGAGATGAAAATTCCATCTTCAGATTGTTTCACTTGAAGTCCTAAGAAATACTTCAGCTCACCCATACTGCTCATTTCAAACTTCCCTTGCATAAGTTTTGAAAACTTCTTGCAAAGGTTGTCATCGGTTGAGCCAAAAATAATGTCATCAACATAGATTTGCACTAGCAAAATCTTGCCTTTTACTTCCCTAAGAAATAATGTCTTATCTATCTTTCCTCTTGTGAACTTGTTCTCAAGAAGGAAGTTAGACAGCGTCTCATACCAAGCGCGAGGAGCTTGTTTTAAACCATATAAAGCTTTTTGTAATAAATAAACATGATTGGGATGATCAGGATTAACAAAACCTGGGGGTTGTTCAACGTATACTTCCTCTTTAATGTCTCCGTTTAGGAAAGCGGACTTGACATCCATTTGATATACGGTGAAACCCTTGAAAGCAGCATAAGCAAGAAAAAGTCTGATCGCTTCGAGCCTTGCTACCGGTGCATATGTCTGATCGAAGTCGATTCCTTCTTCTTGTCTGTAGCCTTTAGCTACAAGTCTTGCTTTATTCTTGATGATTGTTCCATCTTCATCCAACTTGTTTCTGTACACCCACTTTGTTCCAATTACGTTCTTATCCTTAGGCTTTGGAACAAGTGTCCAGACTTTGCAACGCTTGAATTGGTTTAATTCTTCTTCCATTGCAATAATCCAGTGTGGGTCTTCATTTGCTTCTTGAAATTTCTTTGGTTCTACATGTGAAAGAAAGCTCAAGTGCAAATTTTCGTTAGTAGTACCTCTTCTAGTTCTAATACCTTCATGAGGATCTCCTATGATTTGATTAATAGGGTGATCCCTCATGTGTCTGAATTCAAGATTCCTCGCATCGCTTGGAACAACGGGAACTACTTCTTCTTCAACTGGAACAAATTCTTCCACTGGAGTTGGCTCTTCATCAAGGTGAATTTCCTCTTCAGTTGAGGTTAGGGATCTTGACAAAGGTTTGAGCGTCGTCTTTAACTGGCTTATGCAAGAGTGTATCTTGCAACTTTGAACCTGCAACTTCAATAGAAGAACTAGAAGAGCTGCTTTGAAGCATGCTCGTCTCATCAAATACAACATTAATAGACTCTTCTACAACCAGAGTTTTCTTATTAAAAATACGATAAGCTTTACTATGGCTGCTATAGCCTACGAAAATACCTTCAAAGCTCTTTTCGCTAAACTTAGTTTTGTAATGCTTTCCATTGTTTAGTACAAAGCATTTGCTGCCAAAAATTCTGAAATAAGAAATGGTTGGTTTCTTGCCCTTTAAAAGTTCATAAGGAGTCTTTTCATGGTTCTTATTTATGAGTGCTCTGTTTTGCACGTGGCAAGCAGTGTTGACAGCTTCAGCCCAGAAATATTCTGGTAAAGACGAATCACTCAACATAGTTCTGCAAGCCTCAATGAGTGTTCTGTTCTTTCTCTCGGCTACTCCATTTTGTTGTGGAGTCCGGGGAGAGGAAAACTCATGAAAGATACCAAGGTTTTCACAAAAGTCTGTCATTGCTCCAGATTCAAATTCTGTTCCGTGATCACTTCTGATTTTGACCACTGAACAGTTAAATTCATTCTGGGTTTGCTTAACAAAGCTTATGAAAGTGTCGAAAGTATCTGACTTGTGTTTTAGAAAGAATACCCATGCAAAACGTGTGTAATCATCCACAATAACCAATGTATAAGACTTACCTCCTAAGCTTCTAATTTGCAACGGACCAAACAAGTCCATATGAAGCAGGTATAAACACCTGTTAGAATCTTTGCCAATAATGCTCTTGAAGGTAGCTCTTGTTTGCTTGCCATTTATGCATGCATGACAAGGTCTATCTTTAACGCACTTAACATTTGGCGCATTGCGCACTAAGTTTTGCGAAAATAGTTTATTAATAGTTTTAAAATTTATATGTGCTAGTCTCTTGTGCCATTGATCGACAAGAGATGCACTATCTTTGGCTAATAGACACATTGGTGTAGAAGAAGATAAACAAAGAAAGTTTAAGCAAAAGATATTCTTACAGCGAGTCCCTGATAAAATCGTTTCAGAATTCTCTGCCGACTTTATCAGACACTTATCTTTACGAAAATCGACTATGTATCCTTTATCACAGAGTTGGCTTATACTTATCAGATTATGTTCTAATCCTTCCACATAAGCCACATCGGAAAAAGATACATTTCCATTAGAAATCATACCATAGCCTTTAGTTATTCCTCTGTCTGAACCGCCAAATATAACTTTTGGACCGTTTGCAACTGGAATGAAGTTTTGCAAAAGGCTTCTTGTCCCGGTCATATGCCGAGAGCATCCACTGTCCAAGTACCAGATAGGATTTTTACTGGCCTTTGGACATACCTGCAAAAACAAATCATTTCGCCTTAGGAGCCCAAACAGATTTGGGTCCTTGGTCCCGTGTCAGTTGAGCACCACGATGAATGTTAACATTGCGAGTGGTCTGCCTTGCAACGTTCACTTGTGGTCTCCTAGTATACGTTGTATTAAACCAACAATCAACGACAAAGTGACCAATTTTACCGCAGCACCAACAGTCGAATCGGTTGTACCTTCTCTTTACACTCTCCTGCTTAACTTTTTGAACGTTAGCTCTTGCAGGAGCAGCCCTTTTTGATGAGGATGCCTCATGGGGGCAACACACACAAGGTGGTATTGTCTTTTTCGGCTTTGGTGCAACAGCATTCACTTTTGGTGCTTTCTTAGCACTCGGACCATGAACAAATGGACCGTACCCTTTCCGATTAATCTCTTGATAGGGTGCTTGAAAAGCACTATCACCAAAGTTTCGGGGAGGAGACCATTCCTTATGATCATTCATAGATGAAAAAGGAATTGGTCGTGTGAAATGACCATAGGAACTCTCCAAATCATAAGCATTCGTAGGAAATATGACTCTATTGAATGCTACAGGCTCTTGATGAGCTTTCCCTTTTTCTTTGGTAGTAGCTTTCTTAGCAACCAGACCATTCTTCTTAGCAACTGTATTTTTTGAAGAATTGCTAGTGCTAGCTTCATGTCCTATACCGCTTCCTTTAGCGTTAGTGGTAAAAGTACCAATAATCGGCAGAACAGTTTTAGGTTGAGAGAATGTTTCAACCAACTTCTTCTCAGCCGCAAGCTGTTCTTCCAAGACTTTTATCGAATTGTCTCTCAAGGCAAGAGTCTCTTCCGAGCTTTTGATCTTGTCTTTCAAGACTTGGACTTCCTCTTTGAGAGAAGAAAGTTCTTCAACTTCTTTTCTCAAGTTAGATTCCACCTCCTTGAGAGCCATGATCTCCTTACCCTGAGTTTTGACAACCTTTCGGCACTTGTCAAAGCTTTG
>JAWHQI010000869.1:57500-60000 GCA_033032865.1 Dactylorhiza incarnata
CATTGATGCTTTCACTCCGACCACTTGATGTCATTCCCGCAACAAAATGATATTTTAAATAAGCTGGAACCCAATGGTCTCTCCGATCCCACATCTTTGACAACCAACTGTTATTTTGAATGTTGTACTTTTTCAAAAATAGTTTCCATCTTAGTTCACTTGTGGGCACATCCTTGCTATTAAACCAATCATAATAGTCCTTCTTGAATTCCCCATGAATATCTCGGAATTCATAAACATGCTCAACAAGGTGTTTACCTATATGCCATGAGCAAAATCTATGACGTGTGTGCGGGAACACTCTTTTAATTGCATTGTACATTGCTCCATCCATATCAGTAATTATAACTTTTGGAGCTTCATCAACACTTTCAAACACCAAACTAACATATGGTTCTCTAACACTGGGCTCATTAGAATCTATATTTGTTTCAGCTTGATCAATACTTTCAGGTTCTGAATTTGTTGAATTAGAAGTCATTGAGAATAACCCTACACATGAAAAAAAATACACATGAACAAATACACATTAACAAACACACTCACATACACATTAACACATACACACATACACATTAACACATACACATTAGCACACACACATACACATTAACACATACACACTAGCACACACACATACACATTAACACATACACATTAGCACACACACATACACACTAGCACACACACATACACATTAACACATACACATTAGCACACACACATACACATTAACATGTACACACACACATACACACTCACATACTCTAAAGACATACCCATTAAAATAAAAACACACAAATCCATATACATGAGCACATACACATTAACACATACACATTAGCACACACACATACACATTAACACATACACACTCACATACACATGTACAAATACACATTAACACACACTCACATACACATTAACATATACACACACATACACACTCACATAGACATGTACAAATACACATTAACATACACATACATACACAGAAATCCACAGGGAACAAATCCATATCCCTGAAAAAAACCCTAAAATCGTGGCTAAGAAAGAACATACCCAATGCCGCGATGTGTAGGAGGAGGATAACTTAGGGTTTAAGTGACGAACCAGAAATCTGAAATCTCCCTCGCCGGAGCAGAAATCTCCCTCGCCGGAGCAGAAATCTGCCCTAGCAGGAAGCGCGAGGTGCTCGCCGGGGAGAAGGGAGCAGAAATCGGCCCTAGCAGGAAGCCATTTGAAGCTCGCCGGGGAGAAGTGAGCAGGAATCGCGAGGGAGGAGCTCGCCGGGGAGAAGGGTTTAGGAATCGCGAGGGAGGAGCTCGCCGGGGAGAAGGGTTTAGGAATCGCGAGGGAGGAGCTCGCCGGGGAGAAGGGTTTAGGAATCGCGAGGGAAGAGCTTGCCGGGGGAGCAGGAAACGCGAACGCTCGTGCTTTTTTAGCCCTAAAAAAGCGCGAGCGTATAATATATATTTCGTATATATATGTATATATATATATCTGTATATATATATGTATATATATGTATATATGTATATATATATATCTATATATGTATATATATACTTAATACACACATATATATATGTATGTATATATTAAGTATATATACTTAATACACATATATATACTGAATATATATATACTTAATATATATGTATATATATACTTAATATATATATATATATATACATATATATATGTATATATATATGTATATTTATATTAAGTATATATAAGTATATATATATAAGTATATATATATATAAGTATATATATAAGTATATTATAAGCATATATATATATTTATACATATATATATATACATATATATATATACATATATATATACATATATATATATACATATATATATATACGTATATATATATATATACGTATATATATATGTATTTATATATATATTAAGTATATATATACATATATATATATATTTATATATATATACATATATATATAAGTATAGATATATATGTATATATATATTAAGTATATATATATATATATATATTTATTTACATATACATATATTTAGTTATATATATATACATAGATATATACTTAATAAATATATACATATATACATATATATATACATATATACATATATATTTACATATATATATACATATATATGTATATATATATACTTAATATATATATATATATACAAAGGAAGAAAATTACAAAGAACTCTGAAGGCTTCTCCTCGTTCTCCCTCTTTTCCTCCTCCGCTCGGGCTTGGGATGGAAGAGGAAATGGCCTTCTTATTTATAGAAGGGCATCAGCTGGTAAGGAATCTTTTGAATTATTGCCGGCGTGGATGGCTTTTGAGCTGGCAGGCATCGTGGAATAGTAAGATGCCTTCTGCTTTTGCATAATGGATGACTTTGGAGCTGGCAGGCATCTTAGAATAGTAAGATGTCGTCTTTGCTTTGAGTGCTGGCAGGAATCGTGCTGAGTGCTGAGAGGAATA
>JAWHQI010000869.1:65000-67500 GCA_033032865.1 Dactylorhiza incarnata
CTTGTCAGAGGGAGATGGCTTGCAGTAGCTGTTTTTGGGGAGCTGGAAAAGGCTTGGAGGAGAAAAGTAGCGGGAAATAACAAATTACTATAAAGTCAACTTTTTTTAAATAAAGAGAGAAGTGGAGAGGGGTATTTTGGGTACCCGAATGTTACACCATTCATAAAACTGGGTTTCCTTATATAATAAAGATATATATATACATATATATATACTAATACTATATATATATAAATATATAGGTATATATACATATATGTATATATATATGTATAAATATATATATATATATATAAGTATATATATAAGTATATATAAGTATATTTATATATGTATATATATATGTATATGGGAGTGCTGGAAAAAACGCGTTAAGCGTTGGTTTTGAATGTACGCGCTACTCTTTTTTTTAAAGCCAACATGATTTTCTCCTCTTTTAATATGTGCATTATAAAAAGAGCTATGATTTTTAAAAAAAATCTATAAAAAATCATGTTGGCTTATATGGAAAGAGCTGCCAGCATTAAAAATCCATAAAAAATTTAACTTCACTTATATGGATACGGTAAAAATACATCAAAGGTGCCAGCAAACAACAAGTGTACATATAAATACTTATATGTTTTTACCAACAGCATCAAAGATCTTTAAATGAATGTTTAATACAAAAAAAGGACATAGAAAGCACGAAGAATGGAATTCTCGTAGTCATATAGTCCCGGCAGCCACTACTCGTCAATTTTCTCCTATACAAAATAAATAAGGCCCATATTAGATAGATAATTGTAAGTAAAAAAATTGAATTACAAACTATAGAGTGTACCTTCAATTTTTTGGGACAAGTTGTTGAATAGTGACCCTTTCCTCCATATGCACCACATGTTCTTTTTTTGCTTTTCTCTAATGATATTTCAATTCCTGATTGTATCCGAGACGAGAATTTTGGTCGTCCTTTTGTTCGAACGGTTATTGGATCATGTATTACTAATCCACTTGGCTCTTTATCATGTATTACTAATCCGCTTGGCTCTTTATCATGTACATTTTGAGTTGCATTCAAATCAAAATCTCTAATTTTTTGGTTAACATATTCAAACAGCTCATTGAAAGTTTTTTCCGATGCTGAACTTTTTTCCACTAGCTTGTTGAACAGACAAGTTATATTCCACTTCATAATCGGTGAAACTGTGCTCGTAGTAGACCTTTCTGATAATCCATAAGTTGATATATGTCTCGCTTCTATAGTCCATCTTCTTAGAATATATCTTTCTGGAATTTTTGTGATTTGATTTTTGAATAAAATGTGAAGACAATGCTTGCACAAAATACCATTTGTTTCAAATAAAGAGCATTCACAACTTACATTGATAGGGTCTGAACCAACATATTGAACGGTATACCATTTCTCTCTTGACTCAAAAGATAATCCCACAATATATTTTTTAATCAAACCAAATGAATCAATTTTTTGATGCCAACAATCTAAGATTTCCTTAAACTCACGTTGAAAAAGTTGAAACATAGATTTTGTGTAGCATTTACTTGCTTGTTCTTCAATACTAGTTTTGCCAATTAATGGTGCTACTGAATTCATTGTTCTGAAATCTTCGACTTCTTCAGCTTGCCGGCGAACTTTGAGTGCATTCTCATATTGTTTAACGAACTCTAATAAATGAGTGTTTGCATTAACAAATCCGTCAAAATATGAATTAATACTCTCACTTCTACCAGTCGATGTCATACCCGCAGCAAAAAAACATTTTAGATAAGCCGGAACCCAATGCAATCTGCGCTCCCACATTCTGCAAAGCCATTTGTTCTTCTCAAGAGAATATTTTGTAATCAAATCCTTCCATGCCCTCTCACTAGCTTCAATACTTCTGCTCTTATACCATTGTTTATAATCTTTTGAAAAATCACTACTAAAATCTCTCATTTCATAAACATTTTCTACAAGATGTTTATGTATGTGCCATGAACAAAATCGATGATGACTTTTTGGGAAAACTGTTTTTATTGCCTTGAACATTGCTTGATCCATATCAGTTATGATTAGCAGAGGTTCTTTGTTAAACATGCATTTTAACCATTGCTGGAAAAGCCAAGTAAATGTCTCCTCTTTTTCGTCAGCCAAAAGCGCACATCCAAATAGAATTGATTGCCTATGATGGTTTACATCAGTAAATGGTGCAAAGGGCATCATAAGATTATTAGTTTTGTAAGTGACATCAAAGACAATTACATCACAAAAAGTCAGATAATCGTTTCTCGATCTTGAATCGGCCCAAAATATAGATCTCAAAAAACCTTCTTCATCCAACTCTACAGAATAAAAAAATTGTGCATCTAGACTCTGTTGTAATTGTAGATATTGGAACACTAAGACTCCTTCCCTGCCAACATGATTTTTTCTCTGTTTCCTCAAATGATCTATAACGTTTTGAGAGCTTATACTTGTACCTACTCCCCCGGCGTTTAATGCTTTGGCTATGTTTGAAGG
>JAWHQI010000869.1:72500-185715 GCA_033032865.1 Dactylorhiza incarnata
AGCATAACGCGAGTACCTGAAGAGACCTCGCGAATACCTGCTAATCTCTGCAAAAGAGAACTTAAAGCAGGTATGAAAGAATATAACGCGAGTACCTGAAGAAAACTCGCGAATACCTACTAAACTCTGCAAAAGAGAACTCAAAGCAGGTATGATAGAATATAACGCGAGTACCTGAAGAAAACTCGCGAATACCTGCTAAACTCTGCAAAAGAAAACTCAAAGCAGGTATGAAAGAATATAACGCGAATACCTGAAGAAAACTCGCGAATACCTGCTAAACTTTGTAAAAGAGAACTTAAAGCAGGTATGAAAGAATATAACGCGAGTACCTGAAGAAAACTCGTGAATACCTGCTAAACTCTACAGAAGAGAACTCAAAGCAGATATAAAGCATAACACGTGTACCTGAAGAGAACTCGCGAATACCTGCTAAACTCTACAAAAAAGAACTTAAAGAAGGTATAAAGCATAACGCATGTAACTGAAGACAACTCGCAAATATCTGCTAATATCTGCAAAAGAGAACTCAAAGCAGGTATGAAAGAATATAACACGAGTACCTAAAGAAAACTCGCGAATACCTGCTAAACTCTGCAAAAGAGAACTCAAAGCAGGTATGAAAGAATATAACGCGAGTACCTGAAGAGACCTCGCGAATACCTGCTAAACTCTGCAAAAGAGAACTCAAAGCAGGTATGAAAGAATATAACGCGAGTACCTGAAGAGACCTCGCGAATACATGCTAATCTCTGCAAAAGAGAACTTAAAGCAGGTATGAAAGAATATAACGCGAGTACCTGAAGAAAACTCACGAATACCTGCTAAACTCTGCAAAAGAGAACTCAAAGCAGGTATGAAAGAATATAACGCGAGTACCTGAAGAAAACTCGCGAATACCTGCTAAACTCTACAGAAGAGAACTCAAAGCAGGTATAAAGCATAACGCGAGTACCTGAAGAGACCTCGCGAATACCTGCTAAACTCTACAGAAGAGAACTCAAAGCAGGTATAAAAGAATATAACGCGAGTACCTGAAGAAAACTCGCGAATACCTGCTAAACTCTACAAAAGAGAACTCAAAGCAGGTATGAAGGAATATAACGCGAGTACCTGAAGAAAACTCGCGAATACCTGCTAAACTCTGCAAAAGAGAACTCAAAGCAGGTATGAAAGAATATAACGCGAGTACCTGAAGAAAACTCGCGAATACCTGCTAAACTCTACAGAAGAGAACTCAAAGCAGGTATAAAGCATAACGCGAGTACCTAAAGAGACCTCGCGAATACCTGCTAAACTCTGCAAAAGAGAACTCAAAGCAGGTATGAAAGAATATAACGCGAGTACCTGAAGAGAACTCGCGAATGCCTGCTAAACTCTACAGAAGAGAACTCAAAGCAGGTATAAAGCATAACGCGAGTACCTGAAGAGACCTCGCGAATACCTGTTAATCTCTGCAAAAGAGAACTTAAAGCAGGTATGAAAGAATAACGCGAGTACCTGAAGAGAACTCGCGAATACCTGCTAAACTCTGCAAAAGAGAACTCAAAGCAGGTATGAAAGAATATAACGCGAGTACGTGAAGAGACCTCGCGAATACCTGCTAAACTCTACAGAAGAGAACTCAAAGCAGGTATAAAAGAATATAACGCGAGTACCTGAAGAAAACTCGTGAATACCTGCTAAACTCTGCAAAAGAGAACTCAAAGCTGGTATGAAAGAATATAACGCGAGTACCTGAAGAAAACTCGCGAATACCTGCTAAACTCTGCAAAAGAGAACTCAAAGCAGGTATGAAAGAATATAACGCGAGTACCTGAAGAAAACTCGCGAATACCTGCTAAACTCTGCAAAAGAGAACTCAAAGCATATATATATCTACATATATATATATGTATTTATGTATATATTAAGTATGTATATATACATATATATATATACTTAATATATATACATATATATATGTACATATATATATACTTATATATACTTAATATATATATATACTTATATATATACATATTTATTTATGTTAAGTATATATATAAATTAAGTATATATAAGTATATATATGTATATATATATGTATATATGTATATATATATATATATAAATATTAAGTATATATATATATATTTATATATGTATATATATATATGTATATATATATATTTATATATATATACATATATATATACTTAATATATATATACATATATATATATAAGAACATATATATATATATTTATAAGTATATATATATAAGTACTTAATATATATATATACTTATATTAATATATATATACACATATATATACATATATATAAGTATATATATATACACATATATATATAAATAAGTATATATATACACATATATATATAAGTATATATATGTATATATATTAAGTGTATATATATACATATATATATATATATATTAAGTATATATACATATATATATATATTTCTATAACAATGGCTATATGGTTGAGTTCTACAAGGACAAGTGCCTAATAAAGTCGTCTGATACGTCAGAAACTATTTTAACAGGCACTCGGAGTAGAAATATTTTCTGTCTAAATTTCCTTTGTTTAGATTCTTCTACGCCAGTGTGTCTGTTAGCAAAAGATAGTGCATCTCTTTGTGACCAGTGGCACAAGAGACTAGCACATATAAATTTCAAAACTATAAGTATGTTATTTTCTCACAATTTAGTTCGTGATGCTCCCGATGTTAAGTGCATTAAAGAGAGACCCTGTCATGCATGCCAAATGGGTAAGCAGACTCGGGCTACCTTTAAAAGCATTATTGGCAAAGATTCTACCAGATGCTTATATCTGCTCCATATGGACTTGTTTGGTCCCATGCCAATCCGAAGTTTAGGAGGTAAGTCTTATATGTTGGTTATTGTTGATGACTACTCACGTTTTGCTTGGGTATTCTTTCTGAAACACAAGTTAGACACCTTTGATTCTTTCACCACGTTCGTCAAGCAAATTCAGAATGAGTTGGAATGTTCTGTGGTCAAAATCAGAAGTGACCATGGTACAGAATTCAAGTCTGGGGCTATGACCGAATTTTGTGAAAGCCTAGGTATCCTTCATGAGTTTTCCTCTCCTCGTAATCCACAACAAAATGGAGTGGCTGAGAGAAAGAATAGAACACTCATAGAGGCCTGCAGAACAATGTTGAGTGACTCTTCTCTACCAGAATACTTCTGGGCTGAAGGCATCAACACTGCCTGCCACGTGCAAAACAGAGCACTGATCAACAAGAATCATCACAAGACTCCTTATGAACTTCTGAAGGGCAAGAAACCAACCCTGTCTTATTTTAGAATTTTTGGTAGTAAGTGCTTCGTACTTAATAACGGAAAATATTACAAAACTAAATTTAGTGAAAAGTGTTTTGAAGGTATTTTTGTAGGTTATAGTAGCCATAGTAAGGCATATAGGATTTTCAACAAGAAAACTCTGGTCGTAGAAGAAACTTATCACGTTATCTTTGACGAGACGAGCATGCTTGATAGCAGCTCTTCTAGTGTTTTTGTTGAAGATGCAGGTGCAAGATTCAAAGAGCACAACTTAGAAGAAGCACCGCAGGAGAATATACCAAAGCCTACAGAAGTAGAAATTCCGAATCCTCATGAGGAAGAATCTCAAGAGGATGAAGAGACTCCAGAACTGGAATTGCCTCCTGATAACATTGATGATGGAAGAAATCTGATGATTAGACACCAAAGAGATCATCCGGTTGAACAAATCATTGGTGAAACCAGTGCTGGAGTGAGAACGAGAAGAGGTACCGCTAATCAAGTTTTGCATTTAAGCTTTCTTTCACAGGTTAAGCCAAAGAAGTTCGATGAAGCAAAGAACGATGCTTCATGGATCGTTGCAATGCAAGAGGAGCTCAATCAGTTCAAGCGATGCAAAGTATGGAAGTTGGTACCCAGACCCAAAGGACACAATGTTATAGGAACAAAATGGGTATTCAGAAATAAGCTGGACGAAGATGGTGTGATCATCAAGAACAAGGCCAGACTTGTTGCTCAAGGGTACAGGCAAGAAGAAGGGATCGACTTCGATCAAACATTTGCTCCTGTGGCAAGGCTCGAAGCTAAAAATGTCATATAGGATGTCTATTTTCAAAAGGCGCGTGTTCTGCGTATATTATCTAAACTATGCGATTCGCAATTGCTCTGCCCGGTGCCGCGCCTTTAGAAAATAGACCTCATATATTGCATTTCTAGGAAAAGTGTTCAACATGAAAGTTGTATATCTCATCGAGATCTACAACTTTGATGTTGAAAACTTTTCCTAAAAATGTCATATATGACGTCTATTTTCAAAAGAGGCGGAACCCGGGCGGAACTATGCAAATTGTTCTGCCCAGTGTCGCGCCTTTTGAAAATAGCCCTCCTATATGGCATTTTTAGGAAAAGTGTTCAACATGAAAATTGTAGATCTTGTCGAGATCTACAACTTTCATGTTGAACACTTTTCCTAAAAATATCATATAGGACGTCTATTTTCAAAAGAGGCGGAACCCGGGCGGAACTATGCAAATTGTTCTGCCCAGTGTCGCGCCTTTTGAAACTAGAACTCCTATATGGCATTTTTAGGAAAAGTGTTCAACTTGAAAATTGTAGATCTCATCGAGATCTACAACTTTTATGTTGAACACTTTTCCTAAAAATGCAATATAGGAGGTCTATTTTCAAAAGGCGCGTGTTCTGCGTATATTACCTAAACTATGCGATTCGCAATTGTTCTGCCCGTTGCCGCGCTTTTAGAAAATAGACCTCCTATATTGTATTTTTAGGAAAAGTGTTTAACATAAAAGTTATAGATCTCGCCGAGATCTACAACTTTGATGTTGAACACTTTTCCTAAAAATGTCATATAGGATTCTATTTTCAAAAGGCGCGTGTTCTGCGTATATTACCTAAACTATGCGATTCGCAATTGTTCTGCCCGGTGCCGGGCTTTTAGAAAATAGCCCTCCTATATTGTATTTTAAGGAAAAGTGTTCAACATGAAGTTGTAGATCTCGTCGAGATCTACAACTTTGATGTTGAACACTTTTCCTAAAAATGTCATATAGGATGTCTATTTTCAAAAGGCGCGTGTTCTGCGTATATTACCTAAACTATGTGATTCGCAATTGTTCTGTCCGGTGCCGCGCCTTTGGAAAATAGACATCCTATATTGTATTTTTAGGAAAAGTGTTCAACATGAAAGTTGTAGATCTCGTTGAGATCTACAACTTTGATGGTGAACACTTTTCCTAAAATTGTCATATAGGACGTCTATTTTCAAAAGGCGCGTGTTCTGCGTATATTACCTAAACTATGCGATTCGCAATTGTTCTGCCCGGTGCCGCGCCTTTAGAAAATAGACCTCATATTTTGCATTTCTAGGAAATGTGTTCAACATGAAAGTTGTAGATCTCGTCGAGATCTACAACTTTTATGTTGAAAACTTTTCCTAAAAATGTCATATTGGACGTCTATTTTCAAAAGAGGCGGAACCCGGGCGGAACTATGCAAATTCTTCTGCCCAGTGTCGCGCCTTTTGAAAATAGACCTCCTATATGGCATTTTTAGGAAAAGTGTTCAACATGAAAATTGTAGATCTCGTCGAGATCTACAACTTTCATGTTGAAAACTTTTCCTAAAAATGTCATATAGGATGTCTATTTTCAAAAGAGGCGGAACCCGGGCGGAACTATGCAAATTGTTCTGCCCAGTGTCGCGCCTTTTGAAAATACACCTCCTATATGGCATTTTTAGGAAAAGTGTTCAACATTAAAATTGTAGATCTCGTCGAGATCTACAACTTTCATGTTGAACACCTTTCCTAAAAATGCCATATAAGAGGTTTATTTTCAAAAGGCGCGTGTTCTGCGAATATTACCTAAACTACGCGATTCACAATTGTTCTGCCCGGTGCCGCGCTTTTAGAAAATAGACCTCCTATATTGTATTTTTAGGAAAGGTGTTCAAAATGAAAGTTGTATATCTCGTCGAGATCTACAACTTTGATGTTGTACACTTTTCCTAAAAATGTCATATAGGATGTTTATTTTCAAAAGGCGCGTGTTCTGCGTATATTACCTAAACTATGCGATTCGCAATTGTTCTGCCCGGTGCCGCGCCTTTAGAAAATAGACCTCCTATATTGTATTTTTAGGAAAAGTGTTCAACATGAAAGTTGTAGATCTCGTTGAGATCTACAACTTTGATTTTGAACACTTTTCCTAAAAATATCATATAGGACGTCTATTTTCAAAAGACGCGTGTTCTGCGTATATTACCTAAACTATGCGATTCGCAATTGTTCTGCCCGGTGCCGCGCCTTTAGAAAATAGACCTCATATATTGCATTTCTAGGAAAAGTGCTCAACATGAAAGTTGTAGATCTCGTCGAGATCTACAACTTTGATGTTGAAAACTTTTCCTAAAAATGTCATATTAGACGTCTATTTTCAAAAGAGGCGGAACCCGGGTGGAACTATGTTAATTGTTCTGCCCAGTGTCGTGCCTTTTGAAAATAGACCTCATATATGGCATTTTTAGGAAAAGTGTTCAACATGAAAATTGTAGATCTCGTTGAGATCCACAACTTTCATGTTGAACACCTTTCCTAAAAATGTCATATAGGACGTCTATTTTCAAAAAGGCGAAACCCGGGAGGAACTATGTAAATTATTCTGCCCAGTGTCGCGCCTTTTGAAAATAGACCTCCTATATGGCATTTTTAGGAAAAGTGTTCAACATTAAAATTGTAGATCTCGTCGAGATCTACAACTTTCATGTTGAACACTTTTCCTAAAAATGCCATATAAGAGGTCTATTTTCAAAAGGCGCGTGTTCTGCGTATATTACCTAAACTATGCGATTCGCAATTGTTCTGCCCGGTGCCGCGCTTTTAGAAAATAGACCTCCTATATTGTATTTTTAGGAAAAGTGTTTAACATGAAAGTTGTAGATCTCGTCGAGATCTACAACTTTGATGTTGAACACTTTTCCTAAAAATGTAATAAAAGATGTCTATTTTCAAAAGGCGCGTGCTCTGCGTATATTACCTAAACTATGTGATTCGCAATTGTTCTGCCCGGTGTCGCGCCTTTAGAAAATAGACCTCCTATATTGTATTTTTAGGAAATGTGTTCAACATGAAAGTTGTATATCTCGTCGAGATCTACAACTTTGATGTTGAACACTTTTCCTAAAAATGTCATATAGGACGTTTATTTTCAAGAGGCGCGTGTTCTGCGTATATTACCTAAACTATGCGATTCGCAATTGTTCTGCCCGGTGCCGCGCCTTTAGAAAATAGACCTCATATATTGCATTTCTAGAAAAGTGTTCAACATGATAGTTGTAGTACTCGTCGAGATCTACAACTTTGATGTTGAAAACTTTTCCTAAAAATGTCATATAGGATGTCTATTTTCAAAAGGCGCGTGTTCTGCGTATATTACCTAAACTATGCGATTCGCAATTGTTCTGCCCGGTGCCGCGCCTTTGGAAAATAGACATCCTATATTGTATTTTTAGGAAAAGTGTTCAACATGAAAGTTGTAGATCTCGTCGAGATCTACAACTTTGATGGTGAACACTTTTCCTAAAATTGTCATATAGGACGTTTATTTTCAAAAGGCGCGTGTTCTGCGTATATTACCTAAACTATGCGATTCGCAATTGTTCTGCCCGGTGCCGCGCCTTTAGAAAATAGACCTCATATATTGCATTTCTAGGAAAAGTGTTCAACATGAAAGTTGTAGATCTCGTCGAGATCTATAACTTTTATGTTGAAAACTTTTCCTAAAAATGTCATATAGGAGGTCTATTTTCAAAAGAGGCGGAACCCGGGCGGAACTATGCAAATTATTCTGCCCAGTGTCGCGCCTTTTGAAAATAGACCTCCTATATAGCATTTTTAGGAAAAGTGTTCAACATGAAAATTGTAGATCTCGTCGAGATCTACAACTTTCATGTTGAACACTTTTCCTAAAAATGTCATATAGGATGTCTATTTTCAAAAGAGGCGGAACCCGGGCGGAACTATGCAAATTGTTCTGCCCAGTGTCGCGCCTTTTGAAAATACACCTCCTATATGGCATTTTTAGGAAAAGTGTTCAACATGAAAATTGTAGATCTCGTCGAGATCTACAACTTTCATCTTGAACACCTTTCCTAAAAATGCCATATAGGAGGTTTATTTTCAAAAGGCGCGTGTTCTCCGTATATTACCTAAACTACGCGATTCGTAATTGTTCTGCCCGGTGCCGCGCTTTTAGAAAATAGACCTCCTATATTGTATTTTTAGGAAAAGTGTTCAACATGAAAGTTGTATATCTCGTCGAGATCTACAACTTTGATGTTGAACACTTTTTTTAAAAATGTCATATAGGATGTTTATTTTCAAAAGGCGCGTGTTCTGCGTATATTACCTAAACTATGCGATTCGCAATTGTTCTGCCCGATGTCGCGCCTTTCGAAAATATACCTCCTATATTGTATTTTTAGGAAAAGTGTTCAACATTAAAGTTGTAGATCTCGTCGAGATCTACAACTTTGATATTGAACACTTTTCCTAAAAATGTCATATAGGACGTTTATTTTGAAAAGGCGCGTGTTCTGCGTATATTACCTAAACTATGCGATTCGCAATTATTCTGCCCGGTGCCGCGCCTTTAGAAAATAAACCTCATATATTGCATTTCTAGGAAAAGTGTTCAACCTGAAAGTTGCAGATCTCGTCGAGATCTGCAATTTTGATGTTGAAAACTTTTCCTAAAAATGTCATATAAGACGTCTATTTTCAAAAGAGGCGGAACCCGGGCGGAACTATGCAAATTGTTCTGCCCAGTGTCGCGACTTTTGAAAATAGACCTCCTATATGGCATTTTTAGGAAAAGTGTTCAACAAGAAAATTGTAGATCTCGTTGAGATCTACAACTTTCATGTTGAACACTTTTCCTAAAAATGTCATATAAGACGTCTATTTTCAAAAGAGGCGGAACCCGGGCGTAACTATGCAAATTATTCAGCCCAGTGTCGCGCCTTTTGAAAATAGACCTCCTATATGGCATTTTTAAGAAAAGTGTTCAACATGAAAATTGTAGATCTCGTCGAGATCTACGACTTTCATGTTGAACATTTTTCCTAAAAATGCCATATAAGAGGTGTATTTTCAAAAGGCCCGTGTTCTGCGTATATTACCTAGACTATGCGATTCGCAATTGTTCTGCCCGGTGCCGCGCTTTTAGAAAATAGCCCTCCTATATTGTATTTTTAGGAAAAATGTTCAACATGAAAGTTGTAGATCTCGTCGAGATCTACAACTTTGATGTTGAACACTTTTCCTAAAAATGTCATATAGGATGTCTATTTTCAAAAGGCGCATGTTCTGCGTATATTACCTAAACTATGCGATTCGCAATTGTTCTGCCCGGTGCCGCGACTTTGGAAAATAGACATCCTATATTGTATTTTTAGGAAAAGTGTTCAACATGAAAGTTGTAGATCTCGTCGAGATCTACAACTTTGATGGTGAACACTTTTCCTAAAATTGTCATATAGGACGTCTATTTTCAAAAGGCACGTGTTCTGCGTATATTACCTAAACTATGCGATTCGCAATTATTCTGCCCGGTGCCGCGCCTTTAGAAAATAGACCTCATATATTGCATTTCTAGGAAAAGTGTTCAACATGAAAGTTGTAGATCTCGTCGAGATCTACAACTTTTATGTTGAAAACTTTTCCTAAAAATGTCATATTGGACGTCTATTTTCAAAAGAGGCGGAACCCGAGCGGAACTATGCAAATTCTTCTGCCCAGTGTCGCGTCTATTGAAAATAGACCTCGTATATGACATTTTAAGGAAAAGTGTTCAACATGAAAATTGTAGATCTCGTCGAGATCTACAACTTTCATGTTGAACACTTTTCCTAAATATGTCATATAGGGCCTCTATTTTCAAAAGAGGCGGAACCCGGGCGGAACTATGCAAATTGTTCTGCCCAGTGTCGCGCCTTTTGAAAATACACCTTCTATATGGCATTTTTAGGAAAAGTGTTCAACATGAAAATTGTAGATCTCGTCGAGATCTACAACTTTCATGTTGAACACTTTTCCTAAAAAAGCCATATATGAGGTCTATTTTCAAAAGGCGCGTGTTCTGCGTATATTACCTAAACTATGCGATTCACAATTGTTATGTCCGGTGCCGCGCTTTTAGAAAATAGCTCTCCTATATTGTATTTTTAGGAAAAGTGTTCAACATGAAAGTTGTAGATCTTGTCGAGATCTACAACTTTGATGTTGAACACTTTTCCTAAAAATGTCATATAGGATGTCTATTTTCAAAAGGCGCGTGTTCTGCGTATATTACCTAAACTATGCGATTCGCAATTGTTCTGCCCGGTGCCGCGCCTTTAGAAAATAGACCTCCTATATTGTATTTTTAGGAAAAGTGTTCAACATGAAAGTCGTAGATCTCATCGAGATCTACGACTTTGATGTTGAACACTTTTCCTAAAAATGTCATATAGGACGTCTATTTTAAAAAGGGGCGTGTTCTGCGTATATTACCTAAACTATGAGATTCGCAATTGTTCTTCCCGGCGCCGCGCCTTTATAAAATATACCTCATATATTGCATTTCTAGGAAAAGTGTTCTACATGAAAGTTGTAGATCTCATCGAGATCTACAACTTTGATGTTGAAAACTTTTCCTAAAAATGTCATATAGGACGTCTATTTTCAAAAGAGGCGGAACCCGGGCGGAACTATGCAAATTGTTCTGTCCAGTGTCGCGCCTTTTGAAAATAGACCTCCTGTATGGCATTTTTAGGAAAAGTGTTCAACATGAAAGTTGTAGATCTCGATAGGACGTCTGTTTTCCAAAGAGGCGGAAACCGGGCGGAACTATGCAAATTGTTCTGCCCAGTGTCGCGTCTTTTGAAAATACACTTTCTATATGGCATTATTAGGAAAAGTGTTCAACATGAAAATTGTAGATCTCGTCGAGATCTACAACTTTCATGTTGAACACTTTTCCTAAAAATGTCATATAGGAGGTCTATTTTCAAAAGGCACGTGTTCTGCGTATATTACCTAAACTATGCGATTCGCAATTGTTCTGCCCGGTGCCGCGCTTTAAGAAAATAGACCTCCTATATTGTATTTTTAGGAAAAGTGTTCAACATGAAAGTTGTAGATCTCGTCGAGATCTACAACTTTGATTGAACACTTTTCCTCAAAATATCATATAGGATGTCTATTTTCAAAAGGCGCGTGTTCTGCGTATATTACCTAAACTATGCGATTCGCAATTGTTCTGCCCGGTGCCGCGCCTTTAGAAAATAGATATCGTATATTGTATTTTTAGGAAAAGTGTTCAACATGAAAGTTGTAGATCTCGTCGACATCTACAACTTTGATGTTGAACACTTTTCCTAAAAATGTCATATAGAACGTTTATTTTCAAAAGGCGCGTGTTCTGCGTATATTACCTAAACTATGCGATTCGCAATTGTTCTGCCCGGTGCCGCGCCTTTAAAAAATAGACCTCATATATTGCATTTCTAGGAAAAGTGTTCAACATGAAAGTTGTAAATCTCGTCGAGATCTACAACTTTGATGCTGAAAACCTTTCCTAAAAATGTCATATAGGACGTCTATTTTCAAAAGAGGCGGAACCCGGGCAGAACTATGCAAATTGTTCTGCCCAGTGTCGCGCCTTTTGAAAATAATCCTCCTATATTGCATTTTTAAGAAAAGTGTTCAACTTGAAAACTGTAGATCTCGTCGAGATCTACAACTTTCATGTTGAACACTTTTCCTAAAAATGTCATATAGGACGTCTATTTTCAAAAGAGGCGGAACCCGGGCGGAACTATGCAAATTGTTCTGTCCAGTGTCGCGCCTTTTGATAATAGACCTCCTATATGGCATTTTTAGGAAAAGTGTTCAACATGAAAGTTGTAGATCTCGATAGGACGTCTATTTTCCAAAGAGGCGGAAACCGGGCGGAACTATGCAAATTGTTCTGCCCAGTGTCGCGTCTTTTGAAAATACACCTTCTATATGGCATTATTAGGAAAAGTGTTCAACATGAAAATTGTAGATCTCGTCGAGATCTACAACTTTCATGTTGAACACTTTTCCTAAAAATGTCATATAGGAGGTCTATTTTCAAAAGGCACGTGTTCTGCGTATATTACCTAAACTATGCGATTCGCAATTGTTCTGCCCGGTGCCGCGCTTTAAGAAAATAGACCTCCTATATTGTATTTTTAGGAAAAGTGTTCAACATGAAAGTTGTAGATCTCGTCGAGATCTACAACTTTGATTGAACACTTTTCCTCAAAATGTCATATAGGATGTCTATTTTCAAAAGGCGCGTGTTCTGCGTATATTACCTAAACTATGCGATTCGCAATTGTTCTGCCCGGTGTCGCGCCTTTAGAAAATAGACATTCTATATTGTATTTTTAGGAAAAGTGTTCAACATGAAGGTTGTAGATCTCGTCGAGATCTACAACTTTGATGTTGAACACTTTTCCTAAAAATATCGTATAGGACGTCTATTTTCAAAAGGCGCGTGTTCTGCGTATATTACCTAAACTATGCGATTCGCAATTGTTCTGCCCGGTGCCGCGCATTTAGAAAATAGACCTCATAAATTGCATTTGCTAGGAAAAGTGTTCAACATGAAAGTTGTAGATCTCGTCGAGATCTACAACTTTGATGATGAAAACTTTTCCTAAAAATGTCATATAGGACGTCTATTTTCAAAAGAGGCGGAACCCGGGCGGAACTAGGCAAATTGTTCTGCCCAGTGTCGCGCCTTTTGAAAATAGACCTCCTATATTGCATTTTTAAGAAAAGTGTTCAACTTGAAAACTGTAGATCTCGTCGAGATCTACAACTTTCATGTTGAACACTTTTCCTAAAAATGTCATATAGGACGTCTATTTTCAAAAGAGGCGGAACCCGGGCGGAACTATGCAAATTGTTCTGCCCAGTGTCGCGCCTTTTGAAAATAGACCTCCAATATGGCATTTTTAGGAAAAGTGTTCAACATGAAAATTGTAGATCACGTCGAGATCTACAATTTTCATGTTGAACACTGTTCCTAAAAATGCCATATAAGAGGTCTATTCTCAAAAGGCGCGTGTTCTGCGTATATTACCTAAACTATGCGATTCGCAATTGTTCTGCCCGGTGTCGCGCCTTTAGAAAATAGATCTCCTATATTGTATTTTTAGAAAATGTGTTCAACATGAAAGTTGTATATCTCGTCGAGATCTACAACTTTGATGTTGAACACTTTTCCTAAAAATGTCATATAGGACGTTTATTTTCAAGAGGCGCGTCTTCTGCGTATATTACCTAAACTATGCGATTCGCAATTGTTTTGCCCGGTGCCGCGCCTTTAGAAAATAGACCTCATATATTGCATTTCTAGAAAAGTGTTCAACATGATAGTTGTAGTACTCGTCGAGATCTTCAACTTTGATGTTGAAAACTTTTCCTAAAAATGTCTTATAGGACGTCTATTTTCAAAAGAGGCGGAACCCGGGCGGAACTATGCAAATTGTTCTGCCCAGTGTCGCGCCTTTTGAAATTAGACCTCCTATATGGCAATTTTAGAAATGTGTTCAACATAAAAATTGTAGATCTCGTCGAGATCTACAACTTTTATGTTGAACATTTTTCCTAAAAATGTCATATAGGACGTCTATTTTCAAAAGAGGCGGAACCCGGGAGGAACTATGCAAATTGTTCTGCCCAGTGTCGCGCCTTTTGAAAATAGACCTCCTATATAACATTTTTAGGAAAAGTGTTCAACATGAAAATTGTAGATCTCGTCGAGATCTACAACTTTCATGTTGAACACCTTTCCTAAAAATGTCATATAGGACGTCTATTTTCAAAAGAGGCGAAACCCGGGCGGAACATAAAAATACACCTTCTATATGACATTTTTAGGAAAAGTGTTCAACATGAAAATTGTAGATCTCGTCGAGATCTACAACTTTCATGTTGAACACTTTTCCTAAAAATGTCATATATGATGTCTATTTTCAAAAGGCGCGTGTTCTGCGTATATTACCTAAACTATGCGATTCGCAATTGTTCTGCCCGGTGCCGCGCTTTTAGAAAATAACACTCATATATTGTATTTTTAGGAAAAGTGTTCAACATGAAAGTTGTAGATCTCATCGAGATCTACAACTTTGATGTTGAACACTTTTCCTAAAAATGTCATATAGGATGTCTATTTTCAAAAGGCGCGTGTTCTGCGTATATTACTTAAACTATGCGATTCGCAATTGTTCTGCCCGGTGCCGCGCCTTTGGAAAATAGACATCCTATATTGTATTTTTAGGAAAAGTGTTCAACATGAAAGTTGTAGATCTCGTCGAGATCTACAACTTTGATGGTGAACACTTTTCCTAAAATTGTCATATAGGACGTTTATTTTCATAAGACGCGTGTTCTGCGTATATTACCTAAACTATGCGATTCGCAATTGTTCTGCCCGGTGCCGCGCCTTTAGAAAATAGACCTCATATATTGCATTTCTAGGAAAAGTGTTCAACATGAAAGTTGTAGATCTCGTCGAGATCTATAACTTTTATGTTGAAAACTTTTCCTAAAAATGTCATATAGGAGGTTTATTTTCAAAAGAGGCGGAACCCGGGCGGAACTATGCAAATTCTTCTGCCCAGCGTCGCGCCTTTTGAAAATAGACCTCCTATATAGCATTTTTAGGAAAAGTGTTCAACATGAAAATTGTAGATCTCGTCGAGATCTACAACTTTCATGTTGAACACTTTTCCTAAAAATGTCATATAAGATGTCTATTTTCAAAAGAGGCAGAACCCGGGCGGAACTATGCAAATTGTTCTGCCCAGTGTCGCGCCTTTTGAAAATACACCTCCTATATGGCATTTTTAGGAAAAGTGTTCAACATGAAAATTGTAGATCTCATCGAGATCTACAACTTTCATCTTGAACACCTTTCCTAAAAATGCCATATAGGAGGTCTATTTTCAAAAGGCGCGTGTTCTCCGTATATTACCTAAACTATGCGATTCGCAATTGTTCTGCCCGGTGCCGCGCTTTTAGAAAATAGACCTCCTATATTGTATTTTTAGGAAAAGTGTTCAACATGAAAGTTGTATATCTCGTCGAGATCTACAACTTTGATGTTGAACACTTTTCTTAAAAATGTCATATAGGATGTTTATTTTCAAAAGGCGCGTGTTCTGCGTATATTACCTAAACTATGTGATTCGCAATTGTTCTGCCCGATGTCGCGCCTTTCGAAAATAGACCTCCTATATTGTATTTTTAGGAAAGTGTTCAACATTAAAGTTGTAGATCTCGTCGAGATCTACAACTTTGATATTGAACACTTTTCCTAAAAATGTCATATAGGACGTTTATTTTCAAAAGGCGCGTGTTCTGGGTATATTAACTAAACTATGCGATTCGCAATTGTTCTGCCCGGTGCCGCGCCTTTAGAAAATAAACCTCATATATTGCATTTCTAGGAAAAGTGTTCAACATGAAAGTTGCAGATCTCGTCGAGGTATGCAATTTTGATGTTGAAAACTTTTCCTAAAAATGTCATATAGGACGTCTATTTTCAAAGGAGGCGGAACCCGGGCGGAACTATGCAAATTGTTCTGCCCAGTGTCGCGACTTTTGAAAATAGACCTCATATATGGCATTTTTAGGAAAAGTGTTCAACAAGAAAATTGTAGATCTCGTTGAGATCTACAACTTTCATGTTGAACACTTTTCCTAAAAATGTCATATAAGACGTCTATTTTCAAAAGAGGCGGAACCCGGGCGTAACTATGCAAATTGTTCTGCCCGTGTCGCGCCTTTTGAAAATAGACCTCCTATATGGCATTTTTAAGAAAAGTGTTCAACATGAAAATTGTAGATATCGTCGAGATCTACGACTTTCATGTTGACATTTTTCCTAAAAATGCCATATAAGAGGTCTGTTTTCAAAAGGCCCGTGTTCTGCGTATATTACCTAGACTATGCGATTCGCAATTGTTCTGCCCGGTGCCGCGCTTTTAGAAAACAGCCCTCCTATATTGTATTTTTAGGAAAAATGTTCAACATGAAAGCTGTAGATCTCGTCGAGATCTACACCTTTGATGTTGAACACTTTTCCTAAAAATGTCATATAGGATGTCTATTTTCAAAAGGCGCATGTTCTGCGTATATTACCTAAACTATGCGATTAGCAATTGTTCTGCCCGGTGCCGCGCCTTTAAAAAATAGACCTCATATATTGCATTTTTAGGAAAATTGTTCATTATGAAAGTTGTAGATCTCGTCGAGATCTACAACTTTGATTCTGAAAACCTTTCCTAAAAATGTCATATAGGACGTCTATTTTCAAAAGAGGCGGAACCCGGGCAGAACTATGCAAATTGTTCTGCCCAGTGTCGCGCCTTTTGAAAATAGACCTCCTATATGACTTTTTTAGGAAAAGTGTTCAACATGAAAATTGTAGATCTCGTCGATATCTACAACTTTCATGTTGAACACTTTTCCTAAAAATGTCATATAGGACGTATATTTTCAAAAGAGGCGGAACTCGGGCGGAACTATGCAAATTGTTCTGCCCAGTGTCGCGCCTTTTGAAAATAGACCTCCTATATGGCATTTTTAGGAAAAGTGTTCAACATGAAAATTGTAGGTCTCGTCGAGATCTACAACTTTCATGTTGAACACTTTTCCTAAAAATGCCATATATGAGGTCTATTTTCAAAAGGCGCGTGTTCTGCGTATATTACCTAAACTATGCGATTCGCAATTGTTCTGCCCGGTGCCGTGCTTTTAGAAAATAGACCTCCTATATTGTATTTTTAGGAAAAGTGTTCAACATGAAAGTTGTAGATCTCGTCGAGATCTACAACTTTGATGTTGAACACTTTTCCTAAAAATGTCATATAGGATGTCTAATTTTAAAAGGCGCGTGTTCTGCGTATATTACCTAAACTATGCGATTCGCAATTGTTCTGCCCGGTGTCGCACCTTTAGAAAATAGACCTCCTATATTGTATTTTTAGGAAAAGTGTTCAACATGAAAGTTGTAGATCTCGTCGAGATCAACAACTTTGATGTTGAACACTTTTCCTAAAAATGTCATATAGGATGTCTAATTTTAAAAGGCGCGTGTTCTGCGTATAATACCTAAACTATGCGATTCGCAAATGTTCCGCCCGGTGCCGCGCCTTTAGAAAATAGACCTCCTATATTGTATTTTTAGGAAAAGTGTTTAACATGAAAGTTATAGATCTCGTCGAGATCTACAACTTTGATGTTGAACACTTTTCCTAAAAATGTCATATAGGATGTCTATTTTCAAAAGGCGCGTGCTCTGCGTATATTACCTAAACTATGCGATTCGCAATTGTTCTGCCCGGTGCCGCGTCTTTAGAAAATAGACCACCTATATTGTTTTTTTAGGAAAAGTGTTCAACATGAAAGTTGTAGATCTCGTCGAGATTTACAACTTTGATGTTGAACACTTTTCCTAAAAATGTCATATAAGATGTCTAATTTTAAAAGGCGCGTGTTCTGCGTATATTACCTAAACTATGCGATTCGCAATTGTTCTGCCCGGTGCCGCGCCTTCAGAAAATAGACATCCTATATAACATTTTTAGGAAAAGTGTTCAACATGTAAGTTGTAGATCTCGTTGAGATCTACAACTTTGATGTTGAAAACTTTTCCTAAAAATGTCATATAGGACGTCTATTTTCAAAAGAGGCGGAACCCGGGCGGAATTATGCAAATTGTTCTGCCCAGTGTCGCGCCTTTTGAAAATAGACCTCATATATGACATTTTTAGGAAAAGTGTTCAACATGAAAATTGTAGATCTCGTCGATATCTACAACTTTCATGTTGAACACTTTTCCTAAAAATGTCATATAGGACGTCTATTTTCAAAAGAGGCGGAACTCGGGCGGAACTATGCAAATTGTTCTGCCCAGTGTCGCGCCTTTTGAAAATAGACCTCCTATATGGCATTTTTAGGAAAAGTGTTCAACATGAAAATTGTAAGTCTCGTCGAGATCTACAACTTTCATGTTGAACACTTTTCCTAAAAATGCCATATAGGACGTCTATTTTCAAAAGGCGCGTGTTCTGCGTATATTACCTAAACTATGCGATTCGCAATTGTTCTGCCCGGTGCCGTGCTTTTAGAAAATAGACCTCCTATATTGTATTTTTAGGAAAGGTGTTCAACATGAAAGTTGTAGATCTCGTCGAGATCTACAACTTTGATGTTGAACACTTTTCCTAAAAATGTCATATAGGATGTCTAATTTTAAAAGGCGCGTGTTCTGCGTATATTACCTAAACTATGCGATTCGCAATTGTTCTGCCCGGTGTCGCACCTTTAGAAAATAGACCTCCTATATTGTATTTTTAGGAAAAGTGTTCAACATGAAAGTTGTAGATCTCGTCGAGATCAACAACTTTGATGTTGAACACTTTTCCTAAAAATGTCATATAGGATGTCTATTTTCAATAGGCGCGTGTTCTGCGTATATTACCTAAACTATGCGATTCAAAATTGTTCTGCCCTGTGCCGCGCCTTTAGAAAATAGACCTCATATATTGCATTTCTAGGAAAAGTGTTCATGAAAGTTGTAGATCTCGTCGAGATCTACAACTTTGATGTTGAAAACTTTTTATAAAATGTCATATAGGACGTTTATTTTCAAAAGAGGAGGAACCCGGACGGAACTATGCAAATTTTTCTGCCCAGTGTCGCGCCTTTTGAAAATAGACCTCCTATATGACATTTTTAGGAAAAGTGTTCAACATGAAAATTGTAGATCTCGTCGAGATCTACAACTTTCATGTTGAACACTTTTCCTAAAAATGCCATATAGGAGGTCTATTTTTAAAAGGGGCGTGTTCTGCGTATATTACCTAAACTATGCGATTCGCAATTGTTCTGCCCGGTGCCGCGCTTTAAGAAAATAGACCTCCTATATTGTATTTTTAGGAAAAGTGTTCAACATGAAAGTTGTAGATCTCGTCGAGATCGACAACTTTGATGTTGAACACTTTTCCTAAAAATGTCATATAGGATGTCTAATTTCAAAAGGCGCGTGTTCTGCGTATATTACCTAAACTATGCGATTCGCAATTATTCTGCCCGGTGCCGCGCTTTTAAAAAATAGACCTCCTATATTGTATTTTAAGGAAAAGTGTTCAACATAAAAGTTGTAGTTCTCATCGAGAACAACTTTGATGTTGAACACTTTTCCTAAAAATGTCATATAGGATGTCTAATTTCAAAAGGCGCGTGTTCTGCGTATATTACCTAAACTATGCGATTCGCAATTGTTCTGCCCGGTGTCGCACCTTTAGAAAATAGACCTCCTATATTGTATTTTTAGGAAAAGTGTTCAACATGAAAGTTGTAGATCTCGTCGAGATCTACAACTTTGATGTTGAACACTTTTCCTAAAAATGTCTTCTAGGATGTTTATTTTCAAAAGGCGCGTGTTCTGCGTATATTACATAAACTATGCGATTCGCAATTGTTCTGCCCGGTGCCGCGCCTTTAGAAAATAGGCCTCCTATATTGTATTTTTAGGAAAAGTGTTCAACATGAAAGTTGTAGATCTCGTCGAGATCTACAACTTTGATGTTGAACACTTTTCATAAAAATGTCATCTAGGATGTCTATTTTCAAAAGGCGCGTGTTCTGCGTATATTACCTAAACTATGCGATTCGCAATTGTTCTGCCCGGTGTCGCACCTTTAGAAAATAGACCTCCTATATTGTATTTTTAGGAAAAGTGTTCAACATGAAAGTTGTAGATATCGTCGAGATCTACAACTTTGATGTTGAACACTTTTCCTAAAAATGTCATCTAGGATGTCTATTTTCAAAAGGCGCGTGTTCTGCGTATATTACCTAAACTATGCGATTCGCAATTGTTCTGCCCGGTGCCGCGCCTTTAGAAAATAGACCTCCTATATTGTATTTTTAGGAAAAGTGTTCAACATGAAAGTTATAGATCTCGTCGAGATCTACAACTTTGATGTTGAACACTTTTCCTAAAAATGTCATATAGGATGTCTATTTTCAAAAGGCGCGTGCTCTGCGTATATTACCTAAACTATGCGATTCGCAATTGTTCTGCCCGGTGCCGCGCCTTTAGAAAATAGACCACCTATATTGTTTTTTTAGGAAAATTGTTCAACATGAAAGTTGTAGATCTCGTCGAGATTTACAACTTTGATGTTGAACACTTTTCCTAAAAATGTCATATAGGGCGTCTATTTTCAAAAGGCGCGTGTTCTGCGTATATTACCTAAACTATGCGATTCGCAATGTTCTGCCCAGTGCCGCGCCTTTAGAAAATAGACCTCATATATTGCATTTCTAGGAAAAGTGTTCAACATGTAAGTTGTAGATCTCGTTGAGATCTACAACTTTGATGTTGAAAACTTTTCCTATAAATGTCATATAGGACGTCTATTTTCAAAAGAGGCGGAACCCGGGCGGAACTATGCAAATTGTTCTGCCCAGTGTCGCGCCTTTTGAAAATAGACCTCCTATATGACATTTTTAGGAAAAGTGTTCAACATGAAAATTGTAGATCTCGTCGATATCTACAACTTTCATGTTGAACACTTTTCCTAAAAATGTCATATAGGACGTCTATTTTCAAAAGAGGCGGAACTCGGGCGGAACTATGCAAATTGTTCTGCCCAGTGTCGCGCCTTTTGAAAATAGACCTCCTATATGACATTTTTAGGAAAAGTGTTCAACATGAAAATTGTAAGTCTCGTCGAGATCTACAACTTTCATGTTGAACACTTTTCCTAAAAATGCCATATAGGAGGTCTATTTTCAAAAGGCGCGTGTTCTGCGTATATTACCTAAACTATGCGATTCGCAATTGTTCTGCCCGGTGCCGTGCTTTTAGAAAATAGACCTCCTATATTGTATTTTTAGGAAATGTGTTCAACATGAAAGTTGTAGATCTCGTCGAGATCTACAACTTTGATGTTGAACACTTTTCCTAAAAATGTCATATAGGATGTCTAATTTTAAAAGGCGCGTGTTCTGCGTATATTACCTAAACTATGCGATTCGCAATTGTTCTGCCCGGTGTCGCACCTTTAGAAAATAGACCTCCTATATTGTATTTTTAGGAAAAGTGTTCAACATAAAAGTTGTAGATCTCGTCGAGATCAACAACTTTGATGTTGAACACTTTTCCTAAAAATGTCATATAGGATGTCTAATTTTAAAAGGCGCGTGTTCTGCGTATATTACCTAAACTATGTGATTCGCAAATGTTCTGCCCGGTGCCGCGCCTTTAGAAAATAGAACTCATATATTGCATTTCTAGGAAAAGTGTTCAACATGTAAGTTGTAGATCTCGTTGAGATCTACAACTTTGATGTTGAAAACTTTTCCTAAAAATGTCATATAGGACGTCAATTTTCAAAAGAGGCGGAACCCGGGCGGAACTATGTAAATTGTTCTGCCCGGTGCCGCGCCTTTAGAAAATAGACCTCCTATATTGTATTTTTAGGAAAAGTGTTTAACATGAAAGTTATAGATCTCGTCGAGATCTACAACTTTGATGTTGAACACTTTTCCTAAAAATGTCATATAGGATGTCTATTTTCAAAAGGCGCGTGCTCTGCGTATATTACCTAAACTATGCGATTCGCAATTGTTCTGCCCGGTGCCGCGTCTTTAGAAAATAGACCACCTATATTGTTTTTTTAGGAAAAGTGTTCAACATGAAAGTTGTAGATCTCGTCGAGATTTACAACTTTGATGTTGAACACTTTTCCTAAAAATGTCATATAAGATGTCTAATTTTAAAAGGCGCGTGTTCTGCGTATATTACCTAAACTATGCGATTCGCAATTGTTCTGCCCGGTGCCGCGCCTTCAGAAAATAGACATCCTATATAACATTTTTAGGAAAAGTGTTCAACATGTAAGTTGTAGATCTCGTTGAGATCTACAACTTTGATGTTGAAAACTTTTCCTAAAAATGTCATATAGGACGTCTATTTTCAAAAGAGGCGGAACCCGGGCGGAACTATGCAAATTGTTCTGCCCAGTGTCGCGCCTTTTGAAAATAGACCTCATATATGACATTTTTAGGAAAAGTGTTCAACATGAAAATTGTAGATCTCGTCGATATCTACAACTTTCATGTTGAACACTTTTCCTAAAAATGTCATATAGGACGTCTATTTTCAAAAGAGGCGGAACTCGGGCGGAACTATGCAAATTGTTCTGGCCAGTGTCGCGCCTTTTGAAAATAGACCTCCTATATGGCATTTTTAGGAAAAGTGTTCAACATGAAAATTGTAAGTCTCGTCGAGATCTACAACTTTCATGTTGAACACTTTTCCTAAAAATGTCATATAGGACGTCTATTTTCAAAAGGCGCGTGTTCTGCGTATATTACCTAAACTATGCGATTCGCAATTGTTCTGCCCGGTGCCGTGCTTTTAGAAAATAGACCTCCTATATTGTATTTTTAGGAAAGGTGTTCAACATGAAAGTTGTAGATCTCGTCGAGATCTACAACTTTGATGTTGAACACTTTTCCTAAAAATGTCATATAGGATGTCTAATTTTAAAAGGCGCGTGTTCTGCGTATATTACCTAAACTATGCGATTCGCAATTGTTCTGCCCGGTGTCGCACCTTTAGAAAATAGACCTCCTATATTGTATTTTTAGGAAAAGTGTTCAACATGAAAGTTGTAGATCTCGTCGAGATCAACAACTTTGATGTTGAACACTTTTCCTAAAAATGTCATATAGGATGTCTATTTTCAATTGGCGCGTGTTCTGCGTATATTACCTAAACTATGCGATTCAAAATTGTTCTGCCCTGTGCCGCGCCTTTAGAAAATAGACCTCATATATTGCATTTCTAGGAAAAGTGTTCATGAAAGTTGTAGATCTCGTCGAGATCTACAACTTTGATGTTGAAAACTTTTCCTAAAATGTCATATAGGACGTTTATTTTCAAAAGAGGAGGAACCCGGACGGAACTATGCAAATTTTTCTGCCCAGTGTCGCGCCTTTTGAAAATAGACCTCCTATATGACATTTTTAGGAAAAGTGTTCAACATGAAAATTGTAGATCTCGTCGAGATCTACAACTTTCATGTTGAACACTTTTCCTAAAAATGCCATATAGGAGGTCTATTTTTAAAAGGGGCGTGTTCTGCGTATATTACCTAAACTATGCGATTCGCAATTGTTCTGCCCGGTGCCGCGCTTTAAGAAAATAGACCTCATATATTGTATTTTTAGGAAAAGTGTTCAACATGAAAGTTGTAGATCTCGTCGAGATCGACAACTTTGATGTTGAACACTTTTCCTAAAAATGTCATATAGGATGTCTAATTTCAAAAGGCGCGTGTTCTGCGTATATTACCTAAACTATGCGATTCGCAATTATTCTGCCCGGTGCCGCGCTTTTAAAAAATAGACCTCCTATATTGTATTTTAAGGAAAAGTGTTCAACATAAAAGTTGTAGTTCTCATCGAGATACAACTTTGATGTTGAACACTTTTCCTAAAAATGTCATATAGGATGTCTAATTTCAAAAGGCGCGTGTTCTGCGTATATTACCTAAACTATGCGATTCGCAATTGTTCTGCCCGGTGTCGCACCTTTAGAAAATAGACCTCCTATATTGTATTTTTAGGAAAAGTGTTCAACATGAAAGTTGTAGATCTCGTCGAGATCTACAACTTTGATGTTGAACACTTTTCCTAAAAATGTCTTCTAGGATGTCTATTTTCAAAAGGCGCGTGTTCTGCGTATATTACCTAAACTATGCGATTCGCAATTGTTCTGCCCGGTGCCGCGCCTTTAGAAAATAGGCCTCCTATATTGTATTTTTAGGAAAAGTGTTCAACATGAAAGTTGTAGATCTCGTTGAGATCTACAACTTTGATGTTGAACACTTTTCATAAAAATGTCATCTAGGATGTCTATTTTCAAAAGGCGCGTGTTCTGCGTATATTACCTAAACTATGCGATTCGCAATTGTTCTGCCCGGTGTCGCACCTTTAGAAAATAGACCTCCTATATTGTATTTTTAGGAAAAGTGTTCAACATGAAAGTTGTAGATATCGTCGAGATCTACAACTTTGATGTTGAACACTTTTCCTAAAAATGTCATCTAGGATGTCTATTTTCAAAAGGCGCGTGTTCTGCGTATATTACCTAAACTATGCGATTCGCAATTGTTCTGCCCGGTGCCGCGCCTTTAGAAAATAGACCTCCTATATTGTATTTTTAGGAAAAGTGTTCAACATTAAAGTTATAGATCTCGTCGAGATCTAACACTTTGATGTTGAACACTTTTCCTAAAAATGTCATATAGGATGTCTATTTTCAAAAGGCACGTGCTCTGCGTATATTACCTAAACTATGCGATTCGCAATTGTTCTGCCCGGTGCCGCGCCTTTAGAAAATAGACCACCTATATTGTTTTTTAGGAAAAGTGTTCAACATGAAAGTTGTAGATCTCGTCGAGATTTACAACTTTGATGTTGAACACTTTTCCTAAAAATGTCATATAGGGCGTCTATTTTCAAAAGGCGCGTGTTCTGCGTATATTACCTAAACTATGCGATTCGCAAATGTTCTGCCCAGTGCCGCGCCTTTAGAAAATAGACCTCATATATTGCATTTCTAGGAAAAGTGTTCAACATGTAAGTTGTAGATCTCGTTGAGATCTACAACTTTGATGTTGAAAACTTTTCCTATAAATGTCATATAGGACGTCTACTTTCAAAAGAGGCGGAACCCGGGCGGAACTATGCAAATTGTTCTGCCCAGTGTCGCGCCTTTTGAAAATAGACCTCCTATACGACATTTTTAGGAAAAGTGTTCAACATGAAAATTGTAGATCTTGTCGATATCTACAACTTTCATGTTGAACACTTTTCCTAAAAATGTCATATAGGACGTCTATTTTCAAAAGAGGCGGAACTCGGGCGGAACTATGCAAATTGTTCTGCCCAGTGTCGCGCCTTTTGAAAATAGACCTCCTATATGGCATTTTTAGGAAAAGTGTTCAACATAAAAATTGTAAGTCTCTTCGAGATCTACAACTTTCATGTTGAACACTTTTCCTAAAATGCCATATAGGAGGTCTATTTTCAAAAGGCGCGTGTTCTGCGTATATTACCTAAACTATGCGATTCGCAATTGTTCTGCCCGGTGCCGTGCTTTTAGAAAATAGACCTCCTATATTGTATTTTTAGGAAAGGTGTTCAACATGAAAGTTGTAGATCTCGTCGAGATCTACAACTTTGATGTTGAACACTTTTCCTAAAATGTCATATAGGATGCCTAATTTTAAAAGGCGCGTGTTCTGCGTATATTACCTAAACTATGCGATTCGCAATTGTTCTGCCCGGTGTCGCACCTTTAGAAAATAGACCTCCTATATTGTATTTTTAGGAAAAGTGTTCAACATGAAAGTTGTATATCTCGTCGAGATCAACAACTTTGATGTTGAACACTTTTCCTAAAAATGTCATATAGGATGTCTAATTTTAAAAGGCGCGTGTTCTGCGTATATTACCTAAACTATGTGATTCGCAAATGTTCTGCCCGGTGCCGCGCCTTTAGAAAATAGACCTCATATATTGCATTTCTAGGAAAAGTGTTCAACATGTAAGTTGTAGATCTCGTTGAGATCTACAACTTTGATGTTGAAAACTTTTCCTAAAAATGTCATATAGGACGTCTATTTTCAAAAGAGGCGGAACCCGGGCGGAACTATGCAAATTGTTCTGCCCAGTGTCGCGCCTTTTGAAAATACACCTCCTATATGACATTTTTAGGAAAAGTGTTCAACATGAAAATTGTAGATCTCGTCGATATCTACAACTTTCATGTTGAACACTTTTCCTAAAAATGTCATATAGGACGTCTATTTTCAAAAGAGGCGGAACTCGGGCGGAACTATGCAAATTGTTCTGCCCAGTGTCGCGCCTTTTGAAAATAGACCTCCTATATGGCATTTTTAGGAAAAGTGTTCAACATGAAAATTGTAAGTCTCGTCGAGATCTACAACTTTCATGTTGAACACTTTTCCTAAAAATGCCATATAGGAGGTCTATTTTCAAAAGGCGCTTGTTCTGCGTATATTACCTAAACTATGCGATTCGCAATTGTTCTGCCCGGTGCCGTGCTTTTAGAAAATAGACCTCCTATATTGTATTTTTAGGAAAGGTGTTCAACATGAAAGTTGTAGATCTCGTCGAGATCTACAACTTTGATGTTGAACACTTTTCCTAAAAATGTCATATAGGATGTCTAATTTTAAAAGGCGCGTGTTCTGCGTATATTACCTAAACTATGCGATTCGCAATTGTTCTGCCCGGTGTCGCACCTTTAGAAAATAGACCTCCTATATTGTATTTTTAGGAAAAGTGTTCAACATGAAAGTTGTAGATCTCGTCGAGATCAACAACTTTGATGTTGAACACTTTTCCTATAAATGTCATATAGGATGTCTATTTTCAATAGGCGCGTGTTCTGCGTATATTACCTAAACTATGCGATTCAAAATTGTTCTGCCCTGTGCCGCGCCTTTAGAAAATAGACCTCATATATTGCATTTCTAGGAAAAGTGTTCATGAAAGTTGTATATCTCGTCGAGATCTACAACTTTGATGTTGAAAACTTTTCCTAAAATGTCATATATGACGTTTATTTTCAAAAGAGGAGGAACCCGGACGGAACTATGCAAATTTTTCTGCCCAGTGTCGCGCCTTTTGAAAAATAGACCTCCTATATGACATTTTTAGGAAAAGTGTTCAACATGAAAATTGTAGATCTCGTCGAGATCTACAACTTTCATGTTGAACACTTTTCCTAAAAATGCCATATAGGAGGTCTATTTTTAAAAGGGGCGTGTTCTGCGTATATTACCTAAACTATGCGATTCGCAATTGTTCTGCCCGGTGCCGCGCTTTTAGAAAATAGACCTCCTATATTGTATTTTTAGGAAAAGTGTTCAACATGAAAGTTGTAGATCTCGTATAGATCGACAACTTTGATGTTGAACACTTTTCCTAAAAATGTCATATAGGATGTCTAATTTTCAAAAGCCGCGTGTTCTGCATATATTACCTAAACTATGCGATTCGCAATTGTTCTGCCCGGTGTCGCACCTTTAGAAAATAGACCTCCTATATTGTATTTTTAGGAAAATTGTTCAACATGAAAGTTGTAGATCTCGTCGAGATCTACAACTTTCATGTTGAACACTTTTCCTAAAAATGTCATCTAGGATGTCTATTTTCAAAAGGCGCGTGTTCTGCGTATATTACCTAAACTATGCGATTCGCAATTGTTCTGCCCGGTGCCGCGCCTTTAGAAAATAGACCTCCTATATTGTATTTTTAGGAAAAGTGTTCAACATGAAAGTTGTAGATCTCGTCGAGATCTACAACTTTGATGTTGAACACTTTTCCTAAAAATGTCATATAGGATGTCTATTTTCAAAAGGCGCGTGCTCTGCGTATATTACCTAAACTATGCGATTCGCAATTGTTCTGCCCGGTGCCGCGCCTTTAGAAAATAGACCTACCTATATTGTATTTTTAGGAAAAGTGTTCAACATGAAAGTTGTAGATCTCGTCGAGATCTACAACTTTGATGTTGAACAATTTTCCTAAAAATGTCATATAGGGAGTCTATTTTCAAAAGGCGCTTGTTCTGCGTATATTACCTAAACTATGCGATTCGCAATTGTTTCTGCCCGGTGCCGCGCCTTTAGAAAATAGACCTCATATATTGCATTTCTAGGAAAAGTGTTCAACATGTAAGTTGTAGATCTCGTCGAGATCTACAACTTTGATGTTGAACACTTTTCCTAAAAATATCATATAGGACGTCTATTTTCAAAAGAGGCGGAACCAGGGCGGAACTATGCAAATTGTTCTGCCCAGTGTCGCGCCTTTTGAAAATAAATCTCCTATATGACATTTTTAGGAAAAGTGTTCAACATGTAAATTGTAGATCTCGTCGATATCTACAACTTTCATGTTGAACACTTTTCCTAAAAATGCCATATAGGAGGTCTATTTTCAAAAGGCGCGTGTTCTGCGTATATTACCTAAACTATGTGATTCACAACTGTTCTGCCCGGTGTCGCGCTTTTAGAAAATAGACCTCCTATATTGTATTTTTAGGAAAGGTGTTCAACATGAAAGTTGTAGATCTCGTCGAGATCTACAACTTTGATGTTGAACACTTTTCCTAAATATGTCATATAGGATGTCTAATTTCAAAAGGCACGTGTTCTGCGTATATTACCTAAACTATGCGATTCGCAATTGTTCTGCCCGGTGTCGCACCTTTAGAAAATAGATCTCATATATTGTATTTTTACGAAAAGTGTTCAACATGAAAGTTGTAGATCTCGTCGAGATCTACAACTTTGATGTTGAACACTTTTCCTAAAAATGTCATATAGGATGTCTATTTTCAATAGGCGCGTGTTCTGCGTATATTACCTAAACTATGTGATTCGCAATTGTTCTGTCTGGTGCCGCGCCTTTAGAAAATAGACCTCATATATTGCATTTCTAGGAAAAGTGTTCAGAAAGTTTGTAGATCTCGTTGAGATCTACAACTTTCTACAACTTTGATGTTGAAAACTTTTCCTAAAAATGTCATATAGGACGTCTATTTTCAAAAGAGGCGGAACCCGGGCGGAAACTATGCAAATTGTTCGGCCCAGTGTCGCGCCTTTTGAAAATAAACCTCCGATATGACATTTTTAGGAAAGTGTTCAACATAAAAATTGTAGATCTCGTTGAGATCTACAACTTTCATGCTGAACACTTTTCCTAAAAATGTCATATAGGACGTCAATTTTCAAAAGAGGCGGAACCCGGGCGGAACTATGCAAATTGTTCTGCCCAGTGTCGCGCCTTTTGAAAATAGACCTCCTATATGGCATTTTTAGGAAAGTGTTGAACATGAAAGTTGTAGAACTCGTCGAGATCTACAACTTTCATGTTCAACACTTTTCCTAAAAATGCCATATAAGAGTTATATTTTTAAAAGGCGCGTGTTCTGCGTATATTACCTAAACTATGCGATTCGCAATTGTTCTTCCCGGTGCCGCGCTATTAGAAAATAGACCTCTTATATTGTATTTTTAGGAAAAGTGTTCACATGAAAGTTGTATATCTCGTCGAGATCTACAACTTTGATGTTGAACACTTTTCCTAAAAATGTCATCTAGGATGTCTATTTTCAAAAGACGTGTGTTCTGCGTATATTACCTAAACTATGCGATTCGCAATTGTTCTGCCCGGTGCCGCGCCTTTAGAAAATAGACCTCCTATATAGTGTTTTTAGGAAAGTGTTCAACATGAAAATTGTAGATCTCGTCGAGATCTACAACTTTGATGTTGAACACTTTTCGTAAAAATGCGATATAGGGCGTATATTTTCAAAAGGCGCGTGTTCTGCGTATATTACCTAAACTATGCGATTCGCAATTGTTCTGCCCGGTGCCGCGCCTTTAGAAAATATACCTCATATATTGCTTTTCTAGGAAAAGTGTTCAACATGTAAGTTGTAGATCTCGCCGAGATCTACAACTTTGATGTTGAAAACTTTTCCTAAAAATGTCATATAGGACGTCTATTTTCAAAAGAGGCGGAACCCGGGCGGAACTATGCTAATTGTTCTGCCCAGTGTCGCGCCTTTTGAAAATAGACCTCCTATTGGCATTTTTAGGAAAAGTGTTCACAATGAAAGTTGTAGATCTCGTCGAGATCTACAACTTTGATGTTGAACACTTTTCCTAAAAATGTCATATAGGACGTCTATTTTCGAAAGGCGCGTGTTCTGCGTATATTACCTAAACTATGCGATTCGCAATTGTTCTGCCCGGTGCCGCGCCTTTAGAAAATAGACCTCATATATTGCATTTCTAGGAAAAGTGTTCAACATGAAAGTTGTAGATCTCGTCGCGATCTAAAACTTTGATGTTGAAAACTTTTCCTAAAAATGTCATATAGGACGTCTATTTTCAAAAGAGGCGGAACCCGGGCGGAACTATGCAAATTGTTCTGCCCAGTGTCGCGCCTTTTGAAAATAGACCTCCTATATGGCATTTTTAGGAAAAGTGTTCAACATGAAAATTGTAGATCTCGTCGAGATCTACAACTTTCATGTTGAACACTTTTCATAAAAATCCATATTGGAGGTTTATTTTTAAAAGGCGCGTGTTCTGCGTATATTACCTAAACTATGCGATTTGCAATTGTTCTGCCCGGTGCCGCGCTTTCAGAAAATAGACCTCTTATATTGTATTTTTAGGAAAAGTGTTCAACATCAAAGTTGTAGATCTCGTCGAGATCTACAACTTTGATGTTGAACACTTTTTCCTAAAAATGTCATATAGGGCGTCTATTTTCAAAAGGCGCGTGTTCTGCGTATATTACCTAAACTATGTTATTCGCAATTGTTCTGCCCGGTGCCGCGCATTTAGAAAATAGACCTCATATATTACATTTCTAGGAAAAGTTTTCAACATGTAAGTTGTAGATCTCGTCGAGATCTACAACTTTGATGTTGAAAACCTTTCCTAAAAATGTCATATAGGACGTCTATTTTCAAAAGAGGCGGAACCCGGGCGGAACTATGCAAATTGTTCTGCTCAGTGTCTCGCCTTTTTAAAATGACCTCCTATATGGCATTTTTAGGAAAAGTGTTCAACATGAAAATTGTAGATCTCGTCGAGATCTACAACTTTTATGTTGAACACTTTTCTAAAAATGCCATATAAGAGGTCTATTTTCAAAAGGCGCGTGTTCTGCGTATATTACCTAAACTATGCGATTCGCAATTGTTCTGTCCGGTGCCGCGCTTTTAGAAAATAGACCTCCTAAATTGTATTTTTAGGAAAAGTGTTGAACATGAAAGTTGTAGATCTCGTCGAGATCTACAACTTTGATGTTGAACACTTTTCCTAAAATGTCATATAAGAGGTCTATTTTCATAAGGCGCGTGTTCTGCGTATATTACCTAAACTATGCGATTCACAATTGTTCTGCCCGGTGCCGCGCCTTTAGAAAATAGACCTCCTATATTGTATTTTTAGGAAAAGTGTTCAAAATGAAAGTTGTAGATCTCGTCGAGATCTACAACTTTGATGTTGAACACTTTTCCTAAAAATGTCATAGGACGTCTATTTTCAAAAGGCACGTGTTATGCGTATATTACCTAAACTATGCGTTTCGCAATTGTTCTGCCCGGTGCCTGCGCTTTTAGAAAATAGACCTCCTATATTGTATTTTTAGGAAAAGTGTTCAACATGAAAGTTGTAGATCTCGTCGAGATCTACAACTTTGATGTTGAACACTTTTCCTAAAAATGTCATATAGGATGTCTATTTTCAAAAGGCGCGTGTTCTGCGTATATTACCTAAACTATGCGATTCACAATTGTTCTGCCCGGTGCCGCGCCTTTAGAAAATAGACCTCTTATATTGAATTTTTAGGAAAAGTGTTCAACATGAAAGTTGTAGATCTCGTTGAGATCTACAACCTTGATGTTGAACACTTTTCCTAAAAATGTCATATAGGACGTATATTTTCAAAAGTCGCGTGTTCTGCGTATATTACCTAAACTATGCGATTCACAATTGTTCTGCCCGGTGCCGTGCCTTTAGAAAATTGACCTCATATATTGCATTTCTAGGAAAAGTGTTCAACATGAAAGTTGTAGATCTCGTCGAGATCTACAACTTCGATGTTGAAACTTTCCTAAAAATGTCATATAGGACGTCTATTTTCAAAAGGCCGCGTGCTCTGCGTATATTACCTAAACTATGCGATTCGCAATTGTTCTGCTCGGTGCGCGCCTTTAGAAAATAGACCTCCTATATTGATATTTTTAAGAAAAGTGTTCAACATGAAAGTTGTAGATCTCGTCGAGATCTACAACTTTGATGTTGAACACTTTTCCTAAAAATGTCATATAGGGACGTTATTTTCAAAAGGCGCGGTGTTCTGCGTATATTACCTAAACTATGCGATTCGCAATTGTTCTGCCCGGTGCCGCGCCTTTAGAAAATAGACCTCATATATTGCATTTCTAGGAAAAGTAGTTCAACATCGAAGTTGTAGATTCTCGTCGAGATCTACAACTTTGATGTTGAAAACTTTTCCTAAAAATGTCATATAGGACGTCTATTTTCAAAAGAGGCGGGAACCAGGCGGACTATGCAAATTGTTCTGCCTCAGTGCGCGCCTTTTGGAAATAGACCTCCTATATGGAATTTTTAGGAAAAGTGTTCAACATGAAAAGTTGTAGATCTCGTCGAGATCTACAACTTTGCATGTTGAACACTTTTCCTAAAAATGCATATAGGAGTTCTATTTTCAAAAGGCGCGTGTTCTGCGTATATTACCTAAACTATGCGATTCGCAATTGTTCTGCCCGGTGCCGCGCTTTTAGAAAATAGACCTCCTATATTGTATTTTTAGGAAAAGGTGTTCAACATGAAAGTTGTAGATCTCGTCGAGATCTACAACTTTGATGTTGAACACTTTTCCTAAAAATGTCATATAGGACGTCTAATTTTCAAAAGGCACGTGTTATGCGTATATTACCTAAACTATGCGATTCGCAATTGTTCTGCCCGGTGTCGCAGCCTTTGAAAATAGACCTATATATTGTATTTTTACGAAAAGTGTTCAACATGAAAGTTGTAGATCTCGTCGAGATCTACAACTTTGATGTTGAACACTTTCCTAAAAATGTCATATAGATGTCTATTTTCAATAGGCGCGTTTCTGCGTATATTACCTAAACTATGCGATTCGCAATTGTTCTGCCTGGTGCCGCGCCTTTAGAAAATAGACCTCATATATTGCATTTCTCGGAAAAGTGTTCATGTAAGTTGTAGATTCTCGCCGAGATCTACAACATTGATGTTGAAAACTTTTCCAAAAAATGTCATATATGACGTCTATTTTCAAAAGAGGCGGAACCCGGGCGGAACTATGCAAATTGTTTCTGCCCAGTGTCGCGCCTTTTGAAAATAATCTCCTATATGACATTTTAGGAAAGTGTTCAACATAAAATTGTAGATCTCGTCGAGATCTACAACTTCATGTTCACACTTTTCTAAAAATGCCATATAGGAGGTCTATTTTCAAAAGGCGCAATACTGGCAGAACAATTGAGCGCGTGTTCTGCGTATATTACCTAAATCTATGCGATTCGCAATTGTTCTGCCCGGTGCCGCGCTTTTAGAAAATAGACCTCTAATATTGTATTTTTTAGGAAAAGTGTTCAACATGAAAGTTGTATCTCTCGTCGAGATCTACAACTTTGATGTTGAACACTTTTCCTAAAAATGTCATCTAGGATGTCTCTATTTTCAAAAGACGTTAGTTCTCGCGTATATTACCTAAACTATGCGATTCGCAATTGTTCTTCCCGGTGCCCGCGCCTTTAGAAAATAGACCTACTATATTGTATTTTTAGGAAAAGTGTTCAACATGAAAGATGTAGATCTCGTCGAGATCTACAACTTTGATGTTGAACACTTTTTCCTAAAAATGTCATATAGGATGTCTATTTTCAAAAGGCGCGTGTTCTGCTTATATTACCTAAACTATGCGATTCGCAATTGTTCTGCCGGTGTCGCGCCTTTAGAAAATAGACCACCTATATTGTATTTTTAGGAAAAGTGTTCAACATGAAAGTTGTCTACAACTTTGATGTTGAACACTTTTTCCAAAAAATGCCATATAGGATGTCTATTTTCAAAAGACGTTAGTTCTGCGTATATTACCTAACTATGCGATTCGCAATTGTTCTTCCCGGTGCAGCGCCTTTAGAAAATAGACCTCCTATATTTGTATTTTTAGGAAAAGTGTTCAACATGAAAGATGTAGATCTCGTCGGATCTACAACTTTGATGTTGAACACTTTTCCTAAAATGTCATATAGGATGTCTATTTTCAAAAGGCGTCGTGTTCTGCTTATATTACCGAAACTATGCGATTCGCAATTGTTCTGCCCGGTGTCGCGCCTTAGAAAATAGACAACCTATATTGTATTTTTAGGAAAAGTGTTCAACATGAAAGTTGTCTACAACTTTGATGTTGAACACTTTTCCAAAAAATGCCATATAGGGCGTCTATTTTCAAAAGGCGCGTGTTCTGCGTATATTACCTAAACTAGTGTGATTCGCAAGTTGTTCTGCCCGGTGTCGCGCCTTTAGAAAATATACCTCATATATTGCATTTCTAGGAAAAGTGTTCAACATGTAAGTTGTAAATCTCGTCGCGATCTACAACTTTGATGTTGAAAACTTTTCCTAAAAATGTCATATAGGACGTATATTTTCAAAAGAGGCGGAACCCGGGCGGAACTATGCAAATTGTTCTGCCCAGTGTCGCGCCTTTTGAAAATAGACCTCCTATTGGCATTTTTAGGAAAAGTGTTCAACATGAAAATTGTAGATCTCGTCGATATCTACAACTTTCATGTTGAGCACTTTTCCTAAAATGTCATATAGGACGTCAATTTTCAAAAGAGGCGGAACCCGGGCGGAACTATGCAAATTGTTCTGCCCAGTGTCGCGCCTTTTGAAAATAGACCTCAAATATGGCATTTTTAGGAAAAGTGTTCAACATGAAAATTGTAGGTCTCGTCGAGATCTACAACTTTTATGTTGAACACTTTTCCTAAAAATGCAATATTGGAGGTTTATTTTCAAAAGGCGCGTGTTCTGCGTATATTACATAAACTATGCGATTCGCAATTGTTCTGCCCGGTGCCGCGCCTTTAGATAATATACCTCATATATTGCATTTCTAGGAAAAGTGTTCAACATGAAAGTTGTAGATCTCGTCGAGATCTACAACTTTGATGTTGAAAACGTTTCCTAAAAATGTCATATAGAACGTCTATTTTCAAAAGAGGCGGAAACCCGGGAGGAACTATGCAAATTGTTCTGCCCAGTGTCACGCCTTTTGAAAATAGACCTCCTATATGACATTTTAGGAAAAGTGTTCAACATGAAAATTGTAGATCTCGTCGAGATCTACAACTTTCATGTTGACCACTTTTCCTAAAAATGCCATATAGGAGGTCTATTTTTAAAAGGCGCGTGTTCTGCGTATATTACCTAAATTATGCGATTCGCAATTGTTCTGCCCGGTGCCGCGCTTTCAGAAAATAGACCTCCTATGTTGTATTTTTAGGAAAAGTGTTCCACATCAAAGTTGTAGATCTCGTCGAGATCTACAACTTTGATGTCGAATACTTTTCCTAAAAATGTCATATAGGGCGTCTATTTTCAAAAGGCGCGTGTTCTGCGTATATTACCTAAACTATGCGATTCGCAATTGTTCTGCCCGGTGCCGCGCCTTTAGAAAATAGACCTCATATATTACATTTATCGGAAAAGTATTCAACATGTAAGTTGTAGATCTCGTTGAGATCTACAACTTTGATGTTGAAAACTTTTCCTAAAAATGTCATATAGGACGTCTATTTTCAAAAGAGGCGGAACCCGGGCGGAACTATGCAAATTGTTCTGCCCAGTGTCGCTTCTTTGAAAATAGACCTCCTATATGGCATTTTTAGGAGAAGTGTTCAACATGAAAATTGTAGATCTCGTCGAGATCTACAACTTTCATGTTGAACACGTTCCTAAAAATGCCATATAGGAGGTCTATTTTCAAAAGGCGCGTGTTCTGCGTATATTACCTAAAATATGCGAATCGCAATTGTTCTGCCCGGTGCCGCGCTTTAGAAAATAGACCTCCTATATTGTATTTTTAGGAAAAGTGTTCAATATGAAAGTTGTAGATCTCGTCGAGATCTACAACTTTGATGCTGAACATTTTTCCTAAAAATGTCATATAGGATGTCTATTTTCAAAAGGCGCGTGTTCTGCGTATATTACCTAAACTATGCGATTCGCAATTGTTCTGCCCGGTGTCGCGCCTTTAGAAAATAGACCTCCTATATTGTATTTTTAGGAAAGGTGTTCAGCTTGAAAGTTGTAGATCTCGTCGAGTTCTACAACTTTGATGTTGAACACTTTTCCTAAAAATGTCATATAGGACGTCTATTTTCAAAAGGCGCGTGTTCTGCGTATATTACCTAAACTATGCGATTCGCAATTGTTCTGCCCGGTGCCGCGCCTTTAGAAAATAGACCTCATATATTGCATTTCTAGGAAAAGTGTTCAACATGTAAGTTGTAGATCTCGTCGAGATCTACAACTTTGATGTTGAAAACTTCTCCTAAAAATGTCATATAGGACGTCTATTTTCAAAAGAGGCGGAACCCGGGCGGAACTATGCAAATTGTTCTGCCCAGTGTCGCGCCTTTTGAAAATAGACCTCCTATATGGCATTTTTAGGAAAAGTGTTCAACATGAAAATTGTAGATCTCGTCGATATCTACAACTTTTATGTTGAACACTTTTCCTAAAAATGTCATATAGGATGTCAATTTTCAAAAGAGACGGAACCCGGGCGGAACTATGTAAATTATTCTGCCCAGTGTCGCGCCTTTTGAAAATAGACCTCTAATATGGCATTTTTAGGAAGAGTGTTCAACATGAAAATTGTAGATCTCGTCGAGATCTACAACTTTCATGTTGAACACTTTTCCTAAAAATGTCATATAGGAGGTATATTTTCAAAAGACGCGTGTTCTGCGTATATTACCTAAACTATGCGATTCGCAATTGTTCTGCCCGGTGCCGCGCTTTTAGAAAATAGACCTCCTATATTGTATTTTTAGGAAAAGTGTTCAACATGAAAGTTGTAGATCTCGTCGAGATTTACAACTTTGATGTTGAACACTTATCCTAAAAATGTCATATAGGATGTCTATTTTCAAAATGCGTGTGTTATGCGTATATTACCTAAACTATGCGATTCGCAATTGTTCTGCACGGTGCAGCGCCTTTAGAAAATAGACCTCCTATATTGCATTTCTAGGAAAAGTGTTCAACATGAAATTTGTAGATCTCGTCGAGATCTACAACTTTGATGTTGAAAACTTTTCCTAAAAATGTAATATAGGACGTCTATTTTCAAAAGGGGCGGAATCCGGGCGTAACTATGCAAATTGTTCTGCCCAGTGTCACGCCTTTTTTAAATAGACCTCCTATATGACATTTTTAGGAAAAGTGTTCAACATGAAAATTGTAGATCTCGTCGAGATCTACAACTTTCATTTGAACACTTTTCCCAAAAAATGACATATAGGAGGTCTATTTTCAAAAGGCGTGTGTTCTGCGTATATTACCTAAACTATGCGATTCACAATTGTTCTGCCCGGTGTCGCGCCTTTAGAAAATAGACCTATATTGCATTTATAGGAAAAGTGTTCAACATGAAAGTTGTAGATCTCGTCGAGATCTACAACTTTGATGATGAAATCTTTTCCTAAAAATGCCATATAAGACGTCAATTTTCAAAAGGGGCGGAACCCTGGCGGAACTATGCAAATTGTTCTGCCCAATGTTGCGCCTTTTGAAAATAGACCTCCTATATGACATTTTTATGAAAAGTGTTCAACATGAAAATTGTAGATCTCGTCGAGATCTACAACTTTGATGTTGAACACTTTTCCTAAAAATGTAATATAGGACGTCTATTTGCAAAAGGGGCGGAACCCGGGCGGAAATATGCAAAATGTTCTGCCCAGTGTCGCGCCTTTTGAAAATAAACCTCTTATATATCATTTTTTAGGAAAAGTGTTCAACATGAAAATTGTAGATCTCGTCGAGATCTACAACTTTGATGTTGAACACTTTTCCTAAAAATGTCATATAGGACGTCTATTTTCAAAAGGCGCATATTCTGCGTATATTACCAAAACTATGCGATTCTCTATTGTTCTGTCCGGTGCCGCGCCTTTAGAAAATAGACCTCCTATATTGTATTTTTAGGAAAAGTGTTCAACATAAAAGTTGTAGATCTCGTCGAGATCTACAAGTTTGATGTTGAACACTTTTCCTAAAAATTTCATATAGAACGTCAATTTTCAAAAGACGCGTGTTCTGCGTATATTACCTAAACTATGCGATTCACAATTGTTCTGCCCGGTGCCGCGCCTTTAGAAAATAGACCTCATATATTGCATTTCTAGGAAAAGTGTTCAACATGAAAGTTGTAGATCTCGTCGAGATCTACAACTTTGATGTTGAAAACTTTTCCTAAAAATGTCATATAAAACGTCTATTTTCAAAAGAGGCGGAACCCGGGCGGAACTATGCAAATTGTTCTGCCCAGTGTCGCGCCTTTTGAAAATAGACCTCCTATATGACATTTTTAGGAAAAGTGTTCAACATGTAAATTGTAGATCTCGTCGAGATCTACAACTTTCATGTTGAACACTTTTCCTAAAAATGTCATATAGGACGTCTATTTTCTAAAGGCGCGTGTTCTGCGTATATTACCTAAACTATGCGATTCGCAATTGTTCTGCCCGGTGCCGCGCTTTTAGAAAATAGACCTCCTATATTGTATTTTTAGGAAAAGTGTTCAACATGAAAGTTGTAGATCTCGTCGAGATCTACAATTTTGATGTTGAACACTTTTCCTAAAAATGTCATATACGATGTCTATTTTCAAAAGGCGCGTGTTATGCGTATATTACCTAAACTATGCGATTCGCAATTGTTCTGCACGGTGCAGCGCCTTTAGAAAATAGACCTCCTATATTGCATTTCTAGGAAAAGTGTTCAACATGAAATTTGTAGATCTCGTCGAGATCTACAACTTTGATGTTGAAAACTTTTCCTAAAAATGTAATATAGGACGTCTATTTTCAAAAGGGGCGGAATCCGGGCGGAACTATGCAAATTGTTCTGCCCAGTGTCACGCCTTTTTTAAATAGACCTCCTATATGACATTTTTAGGAAAAGTGTTCAACATGAAAATTGTAGATCTCGTCGAGATCTACAACTTTGATTGAACACTTTTCCTAAAAATGTCATATAGGACGTCTATTTTCAAAAGGCGCATATTCTGCGTATATTACCAAAACTATGCGATTCTCTATTGTTCTGTCCGGTGCCGCGCCTTTAGAAAATAGACCTCCTATATTGTATTTTTAGGAAAAGTGTTCAACATAAAAGTTGTAGATCTCGTCGAGATCTACAAATTTGATGTTGAACACTTTTCCTAAAAATTTCATATAGGACGTCAATTTTCAAAAGGCGCGTGTTCTGCGTATATTACCTAAACTATGCGATTCACAATTGTTCTGCCCGGTGCCGCGCCTTTAGAAAATAGACCTCATATATTGCATTTCTAGGAAAAGTGTTCAACATGAAAGTTGTAGATCTCGTCGAGATCTACAACTTTGATGTTGAAAACTTTTCCTAAAAATGTCATATAAAACGTCTATTTTCAAAAGAGGCGGAACCCGGGCGGAACTATGCAAATTGTTCTGCCCAGTGTCGCGCCTTTTGAAAATAGACCTCCTATATGACATTTTTAGGAAAAGTGTTCAACATGTAAATTGTAGATCTCGTCGAGATCTACAACTTTCATGTTGAACACTTTTCCTAAAAATGTCATATAGGACGTCTATTTTCAAAAGAGGCGAAACCAGGGCGGAACTATGCAAATTGTTCTGCCCAGTGTCGCGCCTTTTGAAAATAGACCTCCTATATGACATTTTTAGGAAAAGTGTTCAACATGAAAATTGTAGATCTCGTCGAGTTCTACAACTTTCATGTTGAACACTTTTCTTAAAAATGCCATATTGGAGGTCTATTTTCAAAAGGCGTGTGTTCTGCGTATATTACCTAAACAATGCGATTCGCAATTGTTCTGCCCGATGTCTTACCTTTAGAAAATAGACCTCCTATATTGTATTTTTAGGAAAGGTGTTCAACATGAAAGTTGTAGACAACTTTGATGCTGAACACTTTTTCTAAAAATGTCATATAGGACGTCTATTTTCAAAATGCGCATATTCTGCGTATATTACCAAAACTATGCGATTCACAATTGTTCTGCCCGTTGCCGCGCCTTTAGAAAATAGACCTCCTATATTGTATTTTAGGAAAAGTGTTCATCATGAAAGTTGTAGATCTCGTCGAGATCTACAACTTTGATGCTGAATACTTTTCCTAAAAATGTCATATAGGACGTTTATTTTCAAAAGGCGCGTGTTCTGCGCATATTACCTAAACTATGCGATTCGCAATTGTTCTACCCGGTGCCGCGCCTTTAGAAAATAGACCTCATATATTGCATTTCTAGGAAAAGTGTTCAGCACGAAAGTTGTAGATCTCGTCGAGATCTACAACTTTGATGTTGAAAACTTTTCCTAAAAATGTCATATAGGACGTCTATTTTCAAAAGAGGCGGAACCCGGGCGGAACTATGCAAATTGTTCTGCCCAGTGTCGCGCCTTTTGAAAATAGACCTCCTATATGGCATTTTAGGAAAAGTGTTCAACATAAAATTGTAGATCTCGTCGAGATCTACAACTTTCATGTTGAACACTTTTCCTAAAAATGTCATATAGGACGTCTATTTTCAAAAGAGGCGGAACCTTGGCGGAACTATGCAAATTGTTCTGCCTAGTGTCGCACCTTTTGAAAATAGACCTCCTATATTGTACAACCCGTATTCGCCGAGTGGGTCCCTCATGTGTACAACCCGCATTCGCCGAGTGCGTCCCTCAAGCCAATTGGCGAGATCTGGGTCAGCCAGACCATTCGCCCAGGCTGAGCCAGGTGGAAAGACCCCCGAGTGAGTAGGGTAAGCCGCAGGCGAGAAGGAGAAAACCTGTGAATGGCATCCTTATAGACCACTCACCCAGGAGTACGAGCACTCGCCTAGCCAAGCGGGAGCTCGGCGAGTGGTGCCCTCACGGACCACTCGCCCCCAAAGGATTTGAGGAGGAAATGACCATGATGCCCCCTACGGGCTGCAAATAGCCCTTCAAAACAGCGGAGTTAGAATATTAGCAGACCAATTTGAGGTGCGGTTAGTAAAATTAAAAGGCGGATTCATGCTATTTGCAGACCAACCTAGAAAAATCTGTAAATAGACCCTTAAGGGCACCTTGGGGGAGACCCGATTTTGAGAGAATCCTCTCCTCCAGGCTAGTTTTGGTTGGCTGCTAGTGCCCTCCAAGGTGCCCTGCTGAGCTTTGGTTTGGGAGGGGAAGCTCTCTAAGATCTTCCGGATGTGTGGCGGGACCTCCTCGCTACAGCCTTGGGTCTGTTCCAGTTTTCACATCCACCATCAAGAGAGTCTAGTGAGGGAGAAATAAGCATCGACTACACCCCCAGTGGGTCCGAACTAAAGAGACCGATTGCCGGTTTCAACATTTTTGGTGCGGTGAGCGTGGACCGTAGCCGGTGAAGGAAAATCTCAAGCTAGGTTGGATGACGGGAGATGGGGGAAATGGTTCTGACTCGGGCCACTCGCAGCCATCGGCGACAGGAGAGTGGCTGGAGATGTTCGAAAAGTGAAAGTGCACAGTTAACCTCACTAGATTTCTCTAGAGGGGGGGTGAATAGAGATTTGAAATATTTTGTGCAAAGTTAATATATATATATATGTATGATCACAGATTAGAGCTTCCCACACACACCAACAAGAATTAAAACAATAAAGCAAATGTAAGAAAGAAAATCCACAGCACAACACAAGAAAATATAGTGGTTCCCCAAACTTTGGGTAGTCCACTCTTCTACCCCCTTGGTAGGAATTCACTAACTTGCACTGAGTCTTTTGATAAGGAGACTCTTAGAACCACCCTGAGTCTTTTGATAAGGAGACTCTTAGAACCAATACACTGAATTTTTTGAAGAGAGATTCTAAAAACTCTTTTACAATAGTGAATAAGAATGAAAAGGAAAGAATGGAATAAAGCCAATAATGAATCTTCTTCCTAGCAAGAAGATTTGAAGCACAAGTTAAGAATTGAATCTTTCTTCTATAGAGAGAAGAAGATTTGTAGCCTTTCTCTCTTTTAGTGAGAGCAATCAGATTTTGCAGCAGTGATCAGTGAGCAGAAACAGAAGTAGAAATGGATGAAAGTTGCTGCAGAGCTTTTTCTCAATATCTCTCTTTTCTTTTGGGAGCTTTTCCTCTATATCATAAAATGTGTGGTGGATCACTCTTGTTCTTTTTCCTGCCGACTTGCTCTTTATTTTATAGCTCTGTGTAATAAGATAGTACTATAGGAGAGGAATCAATTAGCAGCCAGAGATTTAGGTAGAGAGAAATATTTCCATAGCAGATTTAATCATAAATGGAAAATATTAATTTAGATTTCAAATAATATCCAAAACAGATTTCATCAATTTAGCCAAGAATCAAATAGAAGGAAAGAATGATTCAGAACGGCTATAAAATATTAACATCATTCTATATAAATCAGATCTTCAGAAAAGAAGGAAAGAGATCTGGCGCAGATTCAAATCTGTCAAACAAATCGACGTGCGTCGATTACTATTCGACGTAAGCGTCGAATTTATCTTAGCCCAACGTCGAGAGGGATATAAGGAATGTGCGTCGACAAAGGTGCGTCGACTTCTTTGTATGCGTCGACTAGAAATCAGAGTAGCGTCGACAGGACCTACGTCGAAATCTTCCTAAAGTTACTTCGACATATCCTGAAGAAGACGTCGACTCTATTTCGACGTAGCGTCGAATACCATTCGACGCATATTTACTTTGTCTTTGTTATTCATTCATAAAACTCTTTCTTTAACTCATTTCTGGGGGTTAAGAGAAATCATTTTCCCAACAAAAAGTTCAAGCGAGAGGTCCTGCAGACGGTTCTCGCAGGGAGAAGCGAGTGCGAGACGCCGGCAGTCCCCGTGGTTCCGCCCCAGCAGATCAGCGAGAACGCTCCAGGGCTGCGACTTGGGAAGGAGGTGCCGGCAGAAGGAAGCGCGCGAGATCTCCCCGGGCGGTAACTGTTCAGCAGTCCGGCGCGTGCGGAGGTATGCGAACTGACTCCGCGCGAGATGACCATTCGCCGAGCAGGGGAAGGGAGCCCCTTCTGCGAGATGATCCTCTCGACCCCAGTGCCGGAGGGGTTCCGAGGGCCGGAAATGTCCTACTATACCGGCAAGGATGACCCAGTCGTGCACCTGCAATGGTTTGAGGACATGGTTTCAATTCTTCCCATGTCGGATGCTTTTCAATGCCGACTCTTTGCGACCAATCTGAAGGAGAAAGCTAGGGACTGGTTCCACCAGCTCCCCGTAGGTTCCATCTACGCGTTCGACGACCTGCGCCGGAGTTTCCGGCTGCGCTTCTCAACGTCGAAGAAGAGAAAGAAGGATGCAGAGGCTCTCTTCAAGATCAGGCAAAAGGAGGGGGAATCGCTGGCACATTACGTGGACAGGTTCCAAGAGGAGATACACCTCGTGCAGGAGGTGTCGGGGTTCGCCCTCAAGATGGCTTTCATCGTAGGGTTGCGAGATGGGTTCTTCAAAATGGACCTAAAGAGAAGAGCTCCTCTCTCCTTTGAGGAGTTGATAGAGCGAGCGGCGGAGGAGATAGAAGGGGAGGAGGCCAACCCAGAATTCTACAAGAGGCTGGCAAAGATGAGCGAGCCTGAGATGAGGCAGCAAGAAAGAAGAAGGAGGGAGGAACCCAGGGGTCAGGGGTTCTAAAGACCGCCTCGGAATTGGAGGTATCAAGAGCCCAACAACAGGTTGGGTTGGAGGCACCAGGAAGGACCAACGAGAGGTCAGGAAGGGATGTACCAAGGAAGGGAGGCAGGGGGGTTAATCTGGGGTGGAGGCAAGGCCCCAGACCCCCTCACCCTCCCCGGGAGAAAGCGATGGCAGTAGGCCGAGGAAGAGGAGGTAGAGGAGCCAGAGGAGGAAGAGGATGAGCAGGAAGAGGGGGCAGGGTGGCGTTGCCCTATTGTGACTTTCATCAGGAAGAAGGTCATGCAACGGCTACCTGCCCAGAATTCTTGGAGATGAGGGAAAGAGGTCAGCCACAGCAGCAGCCGATAAGAATCGAAGAGGTCTTCCCGGAGGGGGAGGAGGACCGGTGCGAGGACAGGGCGTATGTAGGAGCCAGGGGGAATTGGGGTGATTCATGGTGGGGTCGGGATAGAGGCCTCTCGCAAGAGGAGCTTCCAGGCGATGTTCCGGAGAGATGTCGCGTCAACTTCCCAGACCCCACCCCCCTCAGAGAAGCACACATTCTCATCGGAGGATATGCCCGATTATGAGGACCCGTTCTGCGACGCCCTGGTGATCCAGACGGCGATAAAAAACTTCACGGTCTCCCGGATCCTGGTGGACAACGGGAGCTCGGTGAATGTTATCTTCAAGAAGGCCTTTGATGCGATGGAGGTGGAGAATAAGAGGGTGCAGGCCTCTGATGGGCCGCTGTTCGGTTTCTCAGGAGAAAGGAAGGAGGTTGAGGGAGGTGTCGGCCTCCAGGTAACATTAGGAGGGGTCCCGAGGAACTGTCGGTTCGTCATTGTGGACGCTCCAAGCAGCTACAATGCCATATTCGGACACCCCCTCATCAGCGCCTTCCGATGTGTGCCCTCATCATTCTACCAGTTCCTGAAGTTCCATAGTGGAGGAGTCCAGATCCGAATCCGAGGGGATGCAAAGGTGGCGAGGCAGTGCTATGTTACTGCCGTCAACACCATCTCTTGGATGACAGAGGCTGAGAAGATGGATGAAGGGATGAAGAGGCCGGAGGGGCCAGGGGAAGAATTGGAGAAGAGAGGGGTAGAGGAAGAGGGTAGTGCCCGAGGAGAGAACATGGAGGTAGCTCAGGAGGAGCAGGTCGAACCAACGGAGGAGGAAGATGCAGCGGAGGAAGAGGCCCGGGTGGAGGGGCGAGAAGCCAAGGGCCGATGGGAAGAGCCAGCCCGTCTTGAGGAGGCGGAGGAAGTGGTAGAGATGGAGGTCATCACCCAGGAGGGAAGGGTGGAAAAGGTGCGGGTCAGCGGGGGCCTCGGCCCGGAGGACAGGGTGAGGATGTTGGAGTGCATCCAGAAGAACATGGACATCTTCGCATGGAGCGCAGCAGACATGCCGGGCATCGAGGCGGATGTGGCTTGCCATCATCTCAACCTTGAGCCCGGAGCCCGCCCCATCCGGTAGAAGAGAAGGACCTTCGCTGACAAGCTCGGAGAACCGATCCGCGAGGAGGTGGCCAAGCTCCTCGAAGCAGGTTTTGTATCGGAGATCCAGTACCCAGGCTGGGTCTCCAATGTCGTCATGGTAAAAAAGGGTGATGGCCGCTGGCGTATGTGTATTGACTTTTCTTTGTTAAACAAAGCCTGCCCTAAGGATTGTTATCCCCTGCCTCGGATCGACGCGCTGGTTGACTCAGCCGTCGGTTTTTCTGTGATGAGTTTTTTGGATGCTTTTTCAGGTTATCACCAGATCAGAATGCACCCCCCGGACGTCAAAGACGTCTCGTTCATCACCAGGGAGGGGTGCTACTGCTATAAGATGATGCCCTTTGGGCTGAAAAATGCAGGAGCAACCTACCAGAAGATGATGGACCGGGTCTTTAGGGAGCAGAGAGGAAGGAACTTGGAGGTTTATGTAGATGACCTCATGGTGAAGAGCAAGAGCGTGAGCTCTCACATCTAGGACCTCGAGGAGACATTCGCTACCTTGGGTAAGTATAAGATGCACTTGAACCCCCTGAAGTGTGTGTTCGGGGCCAGCAAAGGGAAGTTCCTGGGACACCTTCTCACCCCTTCGGGGGTAGAACCTAACCCGGATAAGGTCATAGCCATAATGGAGTTTGGATAGCCTCGGAATGCCAAGGAGGTTCAGCGCTTGACGGGAAGGCTCAAGGGGTTGAGCAGGTTTCTCTCCCGGGCCGGGGAGAAATGCTCCCCCTTCTTCAAAGTGTTACGAGGCAACCAGAAATTTGAGTGGACAAAGGAATGCGAGGAGGCCTTCCAGGCCTTGAAGAGCCAGCTCACCAAGGCTCCGCTACTCCAGGGCCCCAAGGAGGGGGAAGACCTAGCCTTGTACCTGGGAGTCGAGGCTGAGGCCGTAAGCTCCGTCCTGGTCCGAGAAGAAGGCAAGAAGCAGTTGCCCATCTACTACGTAAGTAGGGTCTTGAGGGAGGCGGAGCTCAGGTACCCAATTCTGGAGAAGTTGGCCTTTGCTCTGGTCATCGCGGCAAGAAAGCTCAGACCATACTTCCAGGCCCATTCAATTCAAGTGGTGACAGACCACCCCCTTCGCCAGATCTTCGAAGGAGTGGAGCACTCAGGGAGGCTCGCGAAGTGGTCGATAGAGCTAAGCGAGTTTAATATCACCTTCGTCCCTCGACTATCCATGAAGGCACAGGTAGTGGCAGATTTCATGGCAGCTTATGTGGCCGAGATAGAGGGGGATCAAGCCCCTCGTCGTGTTCCCTGGAAGCTGCTGGTCGACGGGGCCTCAGGCAAAAGTTCTCTCGGAGGAGGGGTGGTGTTGGAGAGCCCCCACGGGGTGAAGATCTAGCAGACGCTAGTAATACATTTCCCAATCACCAACAACCAGGCGGAGTATGAGGCGGTGATCGCCGACCTGCGTCTGGCCCAGGAGCTGGGAGTTCATGATGTGGAGGTCCTCACCGACTCGATGATAATAGCCTCTCAGATCAAGGGAGAGTTCGAAACAAGGGAGCCTACACTCATAAGATACCTAGCCAAAGTGAGAAGCCTCATTGGGACGTTCAAAACTTTCTCCATCAGGCACATCCCTCGGGAGGAGTGCACCCCGACGGATCGATTGGCCAAGGCCGGCCCCCGAGCCGGAGGGACACTGACAGACCTATTCCGCCCTTCGATCGAAGAAGGGGAGCTCATGGAAATAGAGCAGCGGCCCTCTTGGAAGGATCCCTTCGTCACCTTCCTTGCAACAGGAAAATTTTTGGAGAAGGTTCCGGACCAGAGGCGCTTCCGGTACAAGTCCGCCTACTACGTGCTCCATGAGGGTGATTTGTATCGGAAGACCCTCTCGGGCCTCCTGACCCGATGCATCTCAGAGGAGGAAGTCCCAAGGATCTTGGAAGAAGTTCACTCCGGCGAGTGTGGCAGCCACTCGGGGAGCAGGATGTTGGAGGCGAGGATAATGAGACAGGGGTACTTTTGGCCGACCTTGAGTAAAGATGCGGCGGCCTTCGCCAAGAAATGTCAGAAGTGCCAAATGTTCGCCCCGCTGCAGCTCTTGCCAGCTCAGAGGCTAAGGAGTATCACGGCGCCCTGGCCATTCGCAATATGGGGGATGGATCTGGTGGGACCCTTCCCCCAGGCCAGTGGGCAGAGGAGATTTCTCTTGGTTATGATCGACTACTTCTCAAAATGGTTAGAAGTCAAGGCGCTGGCTAATGTCACCTCCCAGGTGGTCCGCAACTTCATATGGGTGGGAATCATCTGTCGACATGGGCTTCCTCAGGCCATAGTCACCGATAATGGCCCGCAATTCGCCAGCGAAGAGTTCATCAGTTTCTGTGGCCAGTTGGGCATAGACCTCAGGTTTGTATCCGTCCACCATCCCAGGAGCAACGGGCAGGTGGAGGCAACGAACAAGGTTATCGTAAACCTGTTCAAGAAGAAGGTGAAAAATCTGAAGGGCAATTGGGTGGAGCAACTTCCATCAGTCCTATGGGCTTTAAGAACTACCTCTGAAAGTGGAGTGTTTTAGTTCTTATTTTACTTTATTAAAAGATCTTGTTTAAGTTTTGTTTCCAAAATAATGATATAAATATATAAGAGTGTTGATTGCTGTAGGAGTGATATACACCAACAGTTTGAAGTGCATAAATAATAGACAGTAAAAGAAATAAAACAAACAAACAAGAAGCACAATCCAGATAACACAAAATGTATAGTAGTTCCCCTCAACTGGGTACATCTACTCTTCTACCCACTGTTAGGAATCCACTATGAGGTTGTTGATAAGGTGCCCTCACACCAAGTGAGCTGTTGATAAGGTGCTCTAACCAAACTGCAGGTTTTTGCAAAGGTGCCCTGTCACCGAGATTAACTTTTGAAGGGAGTTATAACCCTGTACAGGATGGGGTAAAGAGAGGAAAAATAAAAACAGAAATTAAATTGTTCTTCTCTGTATAAGAAGACTCTTGATGATCCTGATGTGGTGTTGAAAGGATCAGATGGTGAAGAGCTCCCCCTGTCTGATATAGATTGATGACAGTTCTGGAGATCTCTCCTCTTGGTTGTACACGACTTCTTTCCTCTATGCAGTGGTGATCCTAAGCAAAATGGTTGTGATTGTTGTCTCAGGATGTATGTAATCTGCAGGAAAACATTAGCAAAGAAGGGAATAAATTTTGCTCTTTTGATGTCTGTCGTGTGTATACTATATCTCCTCCTCTTTTTTTTTCTTTTGCATCTACTTTATAATCTGAGGGCCCTTGCCCTTAATTTGAAATCTTCTCTCGGGAAGAAGGAAAGAGCTTAGGTCTCCATCAATGATTTGACTCCTCGAGAAGATAGCCTGCCGTTTCTGTTCATTAAAGCTGATCTGCAACGGCTATAGTATTTATTGATCTGCAACGGCTAAGTTAAATATTATAAAGAAAGATAGCTGAGTGAAACAGTATTAGACGAGCTCTGGATAGAATCTGTCGAGCGCTGGTCGACATTTGTCGAGCGCCTTGTGCTGAGCAATTGTCTTCACTCGTTGACGGCTGAGACTGGCTGGATTTTGTCGAGCGCCGTTCGTTATTTGTCGAACGCTGAGACTGGCTGTCTGGTGAGCGGTTAAAGAATTGACAAATTCGTCTAACGTCGTTCGACAAATGACGAGCTCCGTTCGACGAAATTAGAGAATAAATATTTTAGTTTATTTTATTTTCTCCGATTCGATCATATTGTATTTAATTGAAATTACCTTGATGAGATTTAAGTCATTAGATAGATTTGAAGAATTGATCCTAACTCAAATCAGACCTAAGGTTCCAACAATCTCCCCCTATTTGAGTTGGGATTAAATTTAAAACTAGTGACCTGGTAATCTTAAAAAGGTTTTTAGAATTTTCAGTTGCAGCAGCTCATTTTAATTTCAGCTTATTTAAAATTTCCAATTGCAGCAACCTTTATACAGATTTAAGTTTTGTTTGAGATTTGTGTTTCTCATTTTCTCTCTCACTTGGTTTTAGTTTTCAATTTTCTTCTGTAGACTCTTTAAATTATTTTATTTAAGCAACTCATTTGATCTAGATTTGAGTTAATATGTTTTTAATATCTTGAATTGCTACAGCTGTTAATGGATTTTAAGGAATGTTTTAGAAAAAAAACATTGCAGACAGTTTCTTTCTCATAGAATCCCCTTATCAGAAGAGACTCACACTCAGTGCTATGATCAATACTGATCAATGCAGCTACAGTAGAATGCTCAAACTGACTTGGAGAAGTCTGTAAGAATACAAAGTTGTCTTAACATAGTTTTTATGATGGAAACAATCCATGTAAATTTTAGATTTGCTGTTTGAATTGGGATGGAGTTTAATGGTGAGAAATTAATTAGAAAGCTTCTTTGAATTTTATTAGAGTTGAAAGGTTTAGCAGTTTTAGCCTTTTTATTTCATTAAAATATAAATTTGAAAATTTTTCTTGAAATTGTTGAACATAATCAATTTGTTTTTCTTTAAAAAAATGTTCAAGTTTATGTTTTAAGAAGTCATTTTGTTCTTCTTTAGGTTTGTTATGTTCGGAAATCAAATGATTTATATTTGTTGACTTCTTTATTTTTATGTTACATTTTATTAAATTGGTAAAAGTTATTTTAAAAGAAGATTTGTAATTTTTAGAGGTAGGGTTTTGAATTGATATTACCTCATTTACCTTTTCTACTTCTGCTTCTGCATCTGGGATTTGATGTGAACCACCATATATGGCCATCATGCAGAAAGCTCTAGCTCTAAGTTCTTCTTCTTCTTCTTCTTCACTTAGGTTTGTTGATGTTTCTGCATCAAAAACACAATTAGTTGAAGAGATGAAAGAAGGTTTATTTACCATCTTGGAGAGGGAGGTCCAGATTCCTCTTGCAGAGGTGCAGTCTTCAAGCTTTTGAAGAATGTCTTTTGACACTGACTGAGTCAAGATCTGCATGGCTTTGGCATCTGCTTCTGAGGATAGGGAAGGTTCTTTATGTTTATCAGTCCGCCCATCATCAGTACCAGCTTTGAATTTATCTGGCTTCATTTTGCAAACACGGGCAGTGACATCAGTCTCTCTGTTGCCACGTTTTCTTTTGTAAACAGGCCCTTTCATTGCTCTCGAAGGAGACTTGATACCCATGGAACTAGGTAATACAGGTGTAACTGCCTTTGATGACATGAGGGGAAGTCCTGTCAAAATAGATTTGTAAATGTTCTCATCTATGGCATTCATATATAATTTAATTCTAATTTGCCAAAGCTCAAATCTATCCAAGTTACATAAAGGTGGATCTGTAATAGAGAAAATTGATGGAGCCATTTTGAAAAACTGTGTTGAACATATGAAAGAACTAAAGTGATCTTTGTGATCCAGGTGTTAGCCTGTAATGGAGATCAACACCCCTCTGATACCAATTGAAAGTGGAGTGTTTTAGTTCTTATTTTACTTTATTAAAAGATCTTGTTTAAGTTTTGTTTCCAAAATAATGATATAAATATATAAGAGTGCTGATTGCTGTAGGAGTGATATACACCAACAGTTTGAAGTGCATAAATAATAGACAGTAAAAGAAATAAAACAAACAAACAAGAAGCACAATCCAGATAACACAAGATGTATAGTAGTTCCCCTCAACTGGGTACATCTACTCTTCTACCCACTGGTAGGAATCCACTATGAGGTTGTTGATAAGGTGCCCTCACACCAAGTGAGCTGTTGATAAGGTGCTCTAACCAAACTGCAGGTTTTTGCTAAGGTGCCCTGTCACCGAGATTAACTTTTGAAGGGAGTTATAACCCTGTACAGGATGGGGTAAAGAGAGGAAAAATAAAAACAGAAATTAAATTGTTCTTCTCTGTATAAGAAGACTCTTGATGATCCTGATGTGGTGTTGAAAGGATCAGATGGTGAAGAGCTCCCCCTGTCTGATATAGATTGATGACAGTTCTGGAGATCTCTCCTCTTGGTTGTACACGGCTTCTTTCCTCTATGCAGTGGTGATCCTAAGCAAAATGGTTGTGATTGTTGTCTCGGGATGTATGTAATCTGCAGGAAAACATTAGCAAAGAAGGGAATAAATTTTGCTCTCTAGATGTCTGTCGTGTGTATACTATATCTCCTCCTCTTTTTTTTTTCTTTTGCATCTACTTTATAATCTGAGGACCCTTGCCCTTAATTTGAAATCTTCTCTCGGGAAGAAGGAAAGAGCTTAGGTATCCATCAATGATTTGACTCCTCGAGAAGATAGCCTGCCGTTTCTGTTCATTAAAGCTGATCTGCAACGGCTATAGTATTTATTGATCTGCAACGGCTAAGTTAAATATTATAAAGAAAGATAGTTGAGTGAAACAGTATTAGACGAGCTCTGGATAGAATCTGTCGAGCGCTGGTCGACATTTGTCGAGCGCCTTGTGCTGAGCAATTGTCTTCACTCGTTGACGGCTGAGACTGGCTGGATTTTGTCGAGCGCCGTTCGTTATTTGTCGAACGCTGAGACTGGCTGTCTGGTGAGCGGTTAAAGAATTGACAAATTCGTCTAACGTCGTTCGACAAATGTCGAGCTCCGTTCGACGAAATTAGAGAATAAATATTTTAGTTTATTTTATTTTCTCCGATTCGATCATATTGTATTTAATTGAAATTACCTTGATGAGATTTAATTCATTAGATAGATTTGAAGAATTGATCCTAACTCAAATCAGACCTAAGGTTCCAACAACCTCCAACACCGCCACGGGAGAGACCCCTTTCAAGCTCTCCCACGGCTGCGAGGCCGTCATCCCCATAGAGTTCGAAGTCATGACACCACGGGTAAAGGTCGCCACGAATGGAGGGGAAGATTGGCGAGCAGGGAACGAGGAGGAGTTGCGGCTCTCCCTCGACCTCATCGAAGAAGCCCGGGATCTAGCAGCCATTCGCCAAGAAGAGGTCAAGCGGCGGATGGCCAAATACTTCGACAAGCACATCAGGGTCAAGCAGTTCGAAAAGGGGAATCTAGTGCTCAAGAAGGTCGACGCGGCTGGGAGGTCTGCTGTAGTGGGAAAGCTTAACCCCAACTGGGAAGGTCCCTATGTCGTGGAAGAGGCGCTAAAGTCTGGGGGGTACCGCCTTCAGAATGTGGAGGTCCAACCCCTCAGCCACACATGGAGTGGTGACGATCTTAAACGCTTCTATCCCTAAAACTATGTAATGCCAATGTTTTTGAAATGAGAATATTCTGTCTAACCAATATATGTGAAAGTGATACTGCAGCTTGTGGGAAAACTCCGAAAGTTCCAGAAGATGGCCCCGAGCAGACCCGCTGTCCAGGCTCTCATCTAGCTGGCAGGTCCGAAGGCTCACTCGGTGGCAGTTTCCAAGGTGTTGAGAAGATGGCCCCGAGCAGACCCGCTGTCCAGGCTCTCATCTAGCTGGCAGGTCCGAAGGCTCACTCGGTGGCAGGTTCCAAGGTGTTGAGAAGATGGCCCCGAGCAGACCCGCTGTCCAGGCTCTCATCTAGTTGGCAGGTCTGAAGGCTCACTCGGTGGCAGGTTCACAGGTGTTGAGAAGATGGTCGCGAGCAGACCCGCTGTCCAGGCTCTCATCTAGCTGGCAGGTCCGAAGGCTCACTCGGTGGCAGGTTCCAAGGTGTTGAGAAGATGGCCCCGAGCAGACCCGCTGTCCAGGCTCTCATCTAGCTGGCAGGTCTGAAGACTCACTCGGTGGCAGGTTCCAAGGTGTTGAGAAGATGGCCCCGAGCAGACCCGCTGTCCAGGCTCTCATCTAGCTGGCAGGTCCGAAGGCTCACTCGGTGGCAGGCTCCAAGGTGTTGAGAAGATGGCCCCGAGCAGACCCGCTGTACAGGCTCTCATCTAGCTGGCAGGTATGAAGGCTCACTCGGTGGTAGGTTCCAAGGTGTTGAGAAGATGGCCCCGAGCAGACCCGCTGTCCAGGCTCTCATCTAGCTGGCAGGTCCGAAGGCTCACTCGGTGGCAGGTTCCAAGGTGTTGAGAAGATAGCCCCGAGCAGACCCGCTGTCCAGGCTCTCATCTAGCTGGCAGGTCCGAAGGCTCACTCGGTGGCAGGTTACAAGGTGTTGAGAAGATGGCCCCGAGCAGACCCGCTGTCCAGGCTCTCATCTAGCTGGCAGGTCCGAAGGCTCACTCGGTGGCAGGTTCCAAGGTGTTGAGAAGATGGCCCCGAGCAGACCCGCTGTCCAGGCTCTCATCTAACTGGCAGGTCCGAAGGCTCACTCGGTGGCAGGTTCCAAGGTGTTGAGAAGATGGCCCTGAGCAGACCCGCTGTCCAGGCTCTCATCTAGCTGGCAGGTCTGAAGGCTCACTCGATGGCAGGTTCCAAGGTGTTGAGAAGATGGCCCCGAGCAGACCCGCTGTCCAGGCTCTCATCTAGCTGGCAGGTCCGAAGGCTCACTCGGTGGCAGGTTCCAAGGTGTTGAGAAGATGGCCCCGAGCAGACCTGCTGTCCAGGCTCTCATCTAGCTGGCAGGTCCGTAGGCTCACTCGGTGGCAGGTTCCAAGGTGTTGAGAAGAGGGATCCGAGCAGACCCGCTGTCCAGGCTCTCATCTAGCTGGCAGGTCCGAAGGCTCACTCGGTGGCAGGTTCCAAGGTGTTGAGAAGATGGCCCCGAGCAGATCCGCTGTCCAGGCTCTCATCTAGCTGGCAGGTCCGAAGGCTCACTCGGTGGCAGGTTCCAAGGTGTTGAGAAGATGGCCCCGAGCAGACCTACTGTCCAGGCTCTCATCTAGCTGGCAGGTCCGAAGGCTCACTCGGTGGCAGGTTCCAAGATGTTGAGAAGATGGCCCCGAGCAGACCCGCTGTCTAGGCTCTCATCTAGCTGGCAGGTCCGAAGGCTCACTCGGTGGTAGGTTCCAAGGTGTTGAGAAGATGGCCCCGAGCAGACCCGCTGTCCAAGCTCTCATGAAGCTGGCAGTCCGAAGGATCACTCGGTGGCAGGTCCTAGGATCTCAAGGGTTGACCTCAAGAGCACTCGCGGAGACCACGCGCCGGGGAAATGGTCTCATCTCTCCCTCATACCTATCCATGTGAAATCCCCGACCTAGGCGAATGGTCAGAATGGGCGAGTGGAGCGAGTAGCGGGAGGTCGGAAAGGGCAAGGCACCCTAGGTCACCTGCGAGCATCCGACGAGTGACAAAGGGCACGGAAACTCCAGGAGGCCGAGGCGGGTGAAGGGGGAAATCACGTACGCCTGCATGAGAATGCGAAAGGCTTAACGAATGGTATAAAATCCACAAAGCCGAAGCGAATGGAGAAGATCTAGAAAACTTACCCTCACCCTGCGGAATGGGCGGGAGCGAGTTGACGTTTCGCCGGAGGTAGACGAGGTCCATCCCGTGCTCCAGGATGTAGTGGTGCAGTTTGGCCTCGTGCCCCCCTAGAGTCGGGGGCCGGAAGGTTGACTCCTCCTCCTGCACCGGGGCGAGAAGGTTGTTTCCTAGGTTCCCGCTGACGATGATGAAGGGGGCGAACCCAGTCGTGGTTCTTGTTTGGGAGGCCCTGGTGCTTGAGTGGGCTCTAACCCGAGAAGAAGGAGATGTCGTGTGAGCAGCGGAAGGTGTAGAGCTTGCGGAAGACGGGTAGCGAGAACTCTATCCCCACTTCTCGCAGGTAGCATGCGTACCCGACCAGCATGGCGATGGAGTTGGGGTTAAGCTGGCCGGGCACGACCCCGTAGTACCGGAAGGTCTGGCGGAGTTCTGGCCAAATAGGGAAGCGAAACCCCACCTCGAAGTGCTCCAGCGGGATCGCGAGAGCACTCAGCGAGATGGAGTTTAGGCGATCCTCCGGCCCAGGCTTTCGCGCGTGAAATCCCGGCGGGAGGTAGTCCGCAACCGCGTTCAGGTAAGCTTCCTCAGGGAGGTCGCAGGATTCGAAGACGTGGTTGACGAATGCACATGCACACCTAGCCCTGCCTTCGGTCTCGCCACCCATATCGCGAATGCTGAAGAGGAAAGGAGTTGCAGTGAAGAGAGAAGCGCGAGTGCTAGCGCAAGGAGAGAGAGGGAGCGGATGGCAAGGTAATCAATACGGTAGTTGAACGGCCTATTTATGGAGGAAATGGAAAACACTTGGGCTTTCGAGGCAACGGGTGTGCGGATAGCAATCGCGCCTTCCCGGCGCCTCGATACCCGGGTCGGTCCCTCTCGACCATTAATGGCGACTGCCCAATGTCTACTCGCTCGACGGCTGTGAATGGGTGAGAAACATTTGGCAGCAAAATAACATTCGGCATACCCAAGCAAGTTGCGAGAAATATAAGCGAAAAAAAAGCATTCGCAAAGCACAGAGCAAATTATTACAGACATAAAATAAGTCCAACCTCCACAACACCATAAACAGAATAAGAAAAAAGAAATACAAAAAGAAGCGAATGCTGACTCGACTAGTACTCCTCCCAGTACCACCGACCTTGCCCTCGCGGCCCAGCCTCCGTGAGCATTCGCGGGCGATAATACGCGAGCATGGTGGTGATCTCGTGAGAGGCCAGCTGGAGCTGGTCCCGGGCTCGTGCGGCATGCCTCCCGGGAGACAGCTCCCCACCTTCACCTCCCAAGCGCTCCACCGCTGCAAGGAGGCGCGAGTAGTCCTTCCGAAGGGCCTTCAGCTCGCGCGTAACTTCCCTCCGCACACCGTCCACCTGGCCGACGAGGTCTCGCTACATGTAGATCCTCTTCCCCAGGACCTCCGTCATTCGCTCCTTCAAGGTCGCATGGTATGAGGAGTCACCAAGGAAGTCAGAGAGGTCCCCAGGAGAGGGGAGAGGTGAGAGCATCCCCACCTCCCCCTCGTTGTAAGACCCAAAGGGGGAGGCTTCCGGATGGTCTGCGAGATCACAGGCCGATCAGTCGCGTTAAATCAAGCGAATGCACTAAAGGCGGGAGAGTACACTAACCTGGTACGGGTTCCCTAAGGCCCGAAGGACGCGACGAATGGGGGTGTGCCTCGAACAGGCCAGCAGTAGGAGGTAGAACTTTCCCTTTCCCGGGGCGGAAGGGCTGTGAAGAAGGAGACGGAGCATTCGCATGTTCATCGGTACGGTGAAGCTGATCGGGTTCCCGCTCAGGGGAGACCCTCCGCCGATTAACAGGAACAGAGGGGTTCTGTCGAGTAGGGGAACTCGGAGGAGCGGAATCCCGCGGCGGAAGGTCGGGATTAAGGGCTACAAAAAAACAGTAAGCCTTTAATGAGCAGTGTGGAGGACGAATCGAGAAGGTTCATAACTTACCAGATTGTCGTAGGGTCTCGCCCAGAGGGGGTGGAGGAGCAAGGTCCAGATCTGGAGGAGGCCTCGCATCCGCGAGAGGCGGCACCACGACACTGTTCGAGACGTCCCCTTGGCCGTCCTCAGGTGCCAAAATCCCCTGCGAATGGTCAGAGCGATTGCAGGATAACGGGGGCAGGAACTAAACAGAAAGACGGGAGGAATTCTCATACCTGCGTTCCGGGGTCTGGAGGAGTATTCGCCGGAGACTTCGATGCGCTCTCGCCTCCCGGGCAATTCAGCCGAATCGCCTTGGCTCGACGCGAGACATAGGGGGCACTCGGGTCCCGCTTGGAAGTAAGCCAGGGAGCAAATCTGACGGCCTTGGGGGCGGTTGTACTTTGGGCCGCGGCCAAAGCGTTCAATTATTTCCTGCGAGAGGGGTCTCGCGGAAGGCTTATGGAAAGACATTGGAGTTGGCGAAAGGTAAGGGGAGAGAAGAAGTTCCGAACCGAGGAATGAAAGGGTTCCAGATAAATCTGACATGGAGAGGTATATATAGGGCGACGGTGGGACCCACAGAATCTTATGGGTCCAATCAGCCAGCACTCACCGAATACCGGGTTGGATTGTTCTTTCCGAGCGTAGGAACCGCTCGCAAAGAGCGGTGATTGTGTACAACCCGTATTCGCCGAGTGGGTCCCTCATGTGTACAACCCACATTCGCCGAGTGGGTCCCTCAAGCCAATTGGCAAGATCTGGGTCAGCCAGACCATTCGCCCAGGCTGAGGCAGGTGGAAAGACCCCCGAGTGAGTAGGGTAAGCCGCAGGCGAGAAGGAGAAAACCTGTGAATGGCATCCTTATAGACCACTCGCCCAGGAGTACGAGCACTCGCCCAGCCAAGCGGGAGCTCGGCGAGTGGTGCCCACACGGACCACTCGCCCCCAAAGGATTTGAGGAGGAAATGACCATGATGCCCCCTATGGGCTGCAAATAGCCCTTCAGAACAGCGGAGTTAGGCTATTAGCAGACCAATTTGGGGTGCGGTTAGTTAAATTAAAAGGCGGATTCATTGCAGACCAGCCTAGAAAAATCTATAAATAGACCCTTAAGGGCACCTTGGAGGAGACCCGATTTTTAGAGAATCCTCTCCTCCAGGCTAGTTTTGGTTGGCTGCTAGTGCCCTCCAAGGTGCCCGGCTAAGCTTTGGTTTGGGAGGGGAAGCTCTCTAAGATCTTCCGGGTGTGTGGCGGGACCTCCTCGCTACAGCCTTGGGTCTGTTCCAGTTTTCACCTCCACCATCAAGAGAGTCTAGTGAGGGAGAAATAAGCATCGGCTACACCCCAGAGGGTCCGAACACAAGAGACCGGTTGCCGGTTTCAACATATATGGCATTTTTAGGAAAAGTGTTCAACATGAAAATTGTAGATCTCGTCGAGATCGACAACTTTCATGTTGAACACTTTTCCTAAAAGTGCCATATAGGAGGTCTATTTTCAAAAGGCGCGTGTTCTGCGTATATTACCTAAACAATGCGATTCACAATTGTTCTGCCCGATGCCGCGCCTTTAGAAAATATACCTCCTATATTGTATTTTTAGGAAAGGTGTTCAACATCAAAGTTGTAGATCTCGAGAGATCTACAACTTTGATGTTGAACACCTTTCCTAAAAATGTCATATAGGACGTCTATTTTCAAAAGGCGCATATTCTACGTATATTACCAAAACTATGCGATTCGCAATTGTTCTGCCCGGTGCCGCGCCTTTAGAAAATAGACCTCATATATTGCATTTCTAGGAAAAGTGTTCAACATGAAAGTTGTAGATCTCGTCGAGATCTACAACTTTGATGTTGAAAACTTTTCCTAAAAATGTCATATAAGACGTCTATTTTCAAAAGAGACGGAACTCGGGTGGAACTATGCAAATTGTTCTGCCCAGTGTCGCGCCTTTTGAAAATAGACCTCCTATATGGCATTTTTAGGAAAAGTGATCAACATGAAAATTGTAGATCTCGTCGAGATCTACAACTTTCATGTTGAACACTTTTCCTAAAAATGTCATATAGGACGTCTATTTTCAAAAGAGGCGGAACCCGTGCGGAACTATGCAAATTGTTCTATCCAGTGTCGCGCCTTTTGAAAATAGACCTCCTATATGGCATTTTTAGGAAAAGTGTTCAACATGAAAATTGTAGATCTCGTCGAGATCTACACATTTCATGTTGAACACTTTTCCAAAAAATGTCATATAGGAGGTCTATTTTCAAAAGGCGCGTGTTCTGCGTATATTATCTAAACTATGCGATTCACAATTGTTCTGCCCGTTGCCGCGCTTTTAGAAAATAGACCTCATATTGTATTTTTAGGAAAAGTGTTCAACATCAAAGTTGTAGATCTCAAAATAGACGAGATCTACAACTTTCATGTTGAACACTTTTCCTAAAAATACAATATAGGAGGTCTATTTTCTAAAGGCGCGGCACCGGGCAGAACAATTGCGAATCGCATAGTTTAGGTAATATACGCAGAACACGCGCCTTTTGAAAATAGACGTCATATATGACATTTTTTGGAAAAGTGTTCAACATCAAAGTTGTAGATCTCGACGAGATCTACAACTTTCATGTTGAACACTTTTCCTAAAAATACAATATAGGAGGTCTATTTTCTAAAAGCGCGGCACCGGGCAGAACAATTGCGAATCGCATAGTTTAGGTAATATACGCAGAACACGCGCCTTTTGAAAATAGACCTCCTATATGGTATTTTTTGGAAATGTGTTCAACATGAAAGTTGTAGATCTCGACGAGATCTACAATTTTCATGTTGAACACTTTTCCTAAAAATGCCATATAGGAGGTCTATTTTCAAAAGGCGCGACACTGGGTAGAACAATTTGCATAGTTCCGCCCGGGTTCCGCCTCTTTTGAAAATAGACATCCTATATGACATTTTTAGGAAAAGTGCTCAACATGAAAGTTGTAGATCTCGACGAGATCTACAATTTTCATGTTGAGCACTTTTCCTAAAAATGCCATATAGGAGGTCTATTTTCAAAAGGCGCAACACTGGGCAGAACAATTTGCATAGTTCCACCCGGGTTCCGCCTCTTTTGAAAATAGACGTCTTATATGACATTTTTAGGAAAAGTTTTCAACATCAAAGTTGTAGATCTCGACGAGATCTACAACTTTCATGTTGAACACTTTTCCTAGAAATGCAATATATGAGGTCTATTTTCTAAAGGCGCGGCACCGGGCAGAACAATTGCGAATCGCATAGTTTTGGTAATATACGTAGAATATGCGCCTTTTGAAAATAGACGTCATATATGACATTTTTAGGAAACGTGTTCAACATCAAAGTTGTAGATCTCGATGAGATCTACAACTTTCATGTTGAACACCTTTCCGAAAAATACAATATAGGAGGTATATTTTCTAAAGGCGCGACATCGGGCAGAACAATTGTGAATCGCATTGTTTAGCTAATATACGCAGAACACGCGCCTTTTGAAAATAGACCTTCTATATGGCACTTTTAGGAAAAGTGTTCAACATGAAAGTTGTAGATCTCGACGAGATCTAAAATTTTCATGTTGAACACTTTTCCTAAAAATGCCATATATGTTGAAACCGGCAACCGGTCTCTTGAGTTCGGACCCTCTGGGGGTGTAGCCGATGCTTATTTCTCCCTCACTAGACTCTCTTGATGGTGGAGGTGAAAACTGGAACAGACCCAAGGCTGTAGCGAGGAGGTCCCGCCACACACCCGAAAGATCTTAGAGAGCTTCCCCTCCCAAACCAAAGCTCAGTCGGGCACCTTGGAGGGCACTTGCAGCCAACCAAAACTAGCCTGGAGGAGAGGATTCTCTCAAAATCGGGTCTCCTCCAAGGTGCCCTTAAGGGTCTATTTATAGATTTTTCTAGGCTGGTCTGCAAATAACATGAATCCGCCTTTTAATTTTACTAACCGCACCCCAAATTGGTCTGCTAATAGCCTAACTCCGCTGTTCTGAAGGGCTATTTGCAGCCCATAGGGGGCATCATGGTCATTTCCTCCTCAAATCCTTTGGGGGCGAGTGGTCCGTGAGGGCACCACTCGCTGAGCTCCCGCTTGGCTGGGCAAGTGCTCGTACTCCTGGGCGAGTGGTCTATAAGGATGCCATTCACAAGTTTTCTCCTTCTCGCCTGCGGCTTACCCTACTCACTCGAGGGTCTTTCCACCTGCCTCAGCCTGGGCGAATGGTCTAGCTGACCCAGATCTCACCAATTGGCTTGAGGGACCCATTCGGCGAATGCTGGTTGTACACATGAGGGGCCCACTCGTTGAATACGGGTTGTACACAATCCCCGCTCTTTGCGAGCGGTTCCTACGCTCGGAAAGAACAGTCCAACCCGGTATTCGGTGAGTGTTGGCTGACTGGACCCATAAGATTCTGTGGGTCCCACCGTCGCCCTATATATACCTCTCCATGTCAGATTTTCCTGGAACCCTTTCATTCCTCGGTTCGGAACTTCTTCTCTCCCCTTACCTTTCGCCAACTCCAATGTCTTTTCATAAGCCTTCCGCGAGACCCCTCTCGCAGGAAATAATTGAACGCTTGGCCGCGGCCCAAAGTACAACCGCCCCCAAGGCCGCCAGATTTGCTCCCTGGCTTACTTCCAAGCGGGACCCGAGTGCCCCCTATGTCTCGCGTCGAGCCAAGGCGATTCGGCTGAATCGCCAGGGAGGCGAGAGCGCCTCGAAGTCTCCGGCGAATACTCCTCCAGACCCCGGAACGCAGGTATGAGAATTCCTCCCGTCTTTCTGTATAGTTCCTGCCCCCGTTATCCTGCAATCGCTCTGACCATTCGCAGGGGATTTCGGCACCTGAGGATGGCCAAGGGGACGACTCGAACAGTGTCATGGTGCCGCCTCTCCCAGATGCGAGGCCTCCTCCAGATCTGGACCTTGCTCCTCCACCCCCTCTAGGCGAGACCCTACGACAATCTGGTAAGTTGTGAACCTTCTCGATTCGTCCTCCATACAGCTCACTAAAGGCTTACTGATTTCTGCAGCCCTTAATCCCGACCTTCCGTCGCGGGATTCCGCTCCTCCGAGTTCCCCTGCACGACAGAACCCCTCCATTCCTGTTAATCGGCGGAGGGTCTCCCCTGAGCGGGAACCCGATTAGCTTCACCGTACCGATGAACATGCGAATGCTCCGGCTCCTTCTTCACAGCCCTTCCGCCCCTTGAAAGGGAAAGTTCTACCTCCTACTACTGGCCTGTTCGAGGCACACCCCCATTCGTCGCGTTCTTCGGGCCATAGGGAACCCGTACCAGGTTAGTGCACTCTCCCGCCTTTAGTGCATTCACTTGATTTAGCTCGACTGATCGGCCTGTGATCTCGTAGGCCATCGGGAAGCCTCCCCCTTTGGGTCTTACAACGAGGGGGAGGAGGGGATTCTCTCGCCTCTCCCCTCTCCTGGGGACCTCTCTGACTTCCTTGGTGACTCCTCAGACCATGCGACCTTGAAGGAGCGAATGACGGAGGTCCTGGGTAAGAGGATCTACATGCAGCGGGACCTCGTCGGCCAGGTGGACGGTGTGCGGAGGGAAGTTACGCGCGAGCTGAAGGCCCTTCGGAAGGACTACTCGCGACTCCTTGCAGCGGTGGAGCGCTTGGGAGGTGAAGGTGGGGAGCTGTCTCCCGGGAGGCATGCCGCGCGAGCCCGGGACCAGCTCCAGCTGGCCTCTCACGAGATCACCACCATGCTCGCGTATTATCGCCCGCAAATGCCCACGGAGGCTGGGCCGCGAGGGCAAGGTCGGTGGTACTGGGAGGAGTACTAGTCGAGTCAGCATTCGCTTCTTTTTGTATTTCTTTTTTCTTATTCTGTTTATGGTGCTGTGGAGGTTGGAGTTATTTTATGTCTGTAATAATTTGCTCTGTGCTTTGCGAATGATTTTTTTCGCTTATATTTCTCGCAACTTGCTTGGGTATGCCGAATGTTATTTTGCTGCCGAATGTTTCTCACCCATTCGCAGCCGTCGAGCGAGTAGACATAGGGCATTCGCCATTAATGGTCGAGAGGGACCAGCCCGGGTTTCGAGGCGCCGGGAAGGCGCGATTGCTATCCGCACACCCGTTGCCTCGAAAGCCCAAGCGTTTTCCATTTCCTCTATAAATAGGCCATTCAACTACCGTATTGATTACCTTGCCATCCGCTCCCTCTCTCTCCTTGCGCTAGCACTCGAGCTTCTCTCTTCTCTGCAACTCCTTTCCTCTTCAGCATTCACGATATGGGTGGCGAGACCGAAGGCAGGGCTAGGTGTGCCAGTGCATTCGTCAACCACGTCTTCGATTCCAGCGACCTCCCTGAGGAAGCTTACCTGAACGCGGTTGCGGACTACCTCCCGCCGGGATTTCACGCGCGAAAGCCTGGGCCGGAGGATCGCCTAAACTCCATCTCGCCGAGTGCTCTCGCGATCCCGCTGGAGCACATCGAGGTGGGGTTTCGCTTCCCTATTTGGCAGGAACTCCGCCAGACCTTCCGGTACTACGGGGTTGTGCCCGGCCAGCTTAACCCCAACTCCATCGCCATGCTGGTCGGGTACGCATGCTATCTGCGAGAAGAGGGGATAGAGTTCTCGCTACCCGTTTTCCGCAAAATCTACACCTTCCGCTGCTCACAAGACATCTCCTTCTTCTCGGGTCAGAGCCCACTCAAGCACCAGGGCCTCCCAAACAAGAACCATGACTGAGTTCGCCTCTTCATCATCGTCAGCGGGAACCTGGGAAATAACCTTCTCGCCCCGGTGCAGGAGGAGGAGTCAACCTTCCGGCCCACGACTCTAGGGGGGCACGAGGCCAAACTGCACCACTACATCCTGGAGCACGGGATGGACCTCGCTTACCTCCGGCGAAACGTCAACTCGCTCCCGCCCATTCCGCAGGGTGAGGGTAAGTTTTCTAGATCTTCTCCATTCGCTTCGGCTTTGTGGATTTTATACCATTCGCTAAGCCTTTCGCATTCTCATGCAGGCGTACGTGATTTCCCCCTTCACCCGTCGCGGCCTCCTGGAGTTTCCGTGCCCTTTGCACAGGCGGCCGCGGATGCATGCCGGGCGTAAGCCTCCTCCTCCAAACCCAGCGGCAGGAAGCGAAAACCCAGAGCGACTCCATCCTCCCCTCTCAAGAAGCCGAGATGTCCCCCTTCTGCGAAAGGCAAGGGGGCTCTGGACGGGACCCCAGGGGCGAGTGCTCCGAACCAAACCCTGGCGAAGGATGCGCCGGCCCAAACCCAGGGAGCAGGTGTGCCGGACGGGGCTGTACTCCAGGCGGGATCATCATTGCCGCCGCCCCCGTTGCCCAGGGACCACCGGAACTTCCCGAATGGCGAGAAGTACGTGGATCCCGCCGGGGCTCCCCTAGTAAAGTGGGACAGGAATACCAACAGGGTCTTGCTCTCCACCCTCCATCCGTCTTGGATAGAGAGAGACGTCGCCAGTGGTGAGGCTTACGCCATTGTGTATGCCCTCTATGGCCGTGAGGACGTCGAGGTCTTCGATGCTGAGAAGACGCAGGTTCTCGCTCACGAGACCGCTCGAGCCATGCTGCGGGCCCTTGAGCTTGCTCATATGTCTTCGCGCCGGAGCGTCAATCTGTCGCGGAGTCTGGCCGAGGTCGAGGAGACCAGGGCTCTCGCTTCTGCGGAGGTGCATGAGCTCAAGGTGAAGCTGGAAGCTGCGGAAGCACTTCTCGCTAGCCGCCCTGTCAGAGAGGTAAATCTCCCCCCGCGAATGCTCGTTGCTGTTTGCCGCACTTTCAACTAACCACGTTTGTTTTTTCAGGACACTACGACCGCCGAGATGCTTCGCGCGCGGGTGGTCAATCTCGAAGAGGAAGTCCGCCTGCCCAAGGCCGAGGCCCAACGGTCGTGAGAAGCCAATACCTCGGCACTCGCCTCGGGGAGTAGGGGGCACTTTTACCCCCACCATGAGCTAGAGCAGCTGATGCAGGAGAATGCTCAAAGCGCCGTGAAGCACGCACTGCAGGTGCTGCGGCAGGCTGGGTACCTGAAGGAGGAGGCTGAATGCCTCTCCGCTCGACAAGTCGTCCCCGAGCTCTACATCCCGATCCCCTTCCCGGAAGATGAGGACGACGAGCTGCGAGAAGACACCCTCCTTCTGGATTCGGGCGAGAGCAACGGATCTCCTGGCGAGAAGCCTACCGACCCATGAGATGGGCCCTTTGTGATTTTTTGCTCTCTTTTTATTTTTCATTTTGGATGTAATCATGAACTGGGGCGAGTCCCCTTGACGCATATATATATTGATTACAATTTTTGTGCTCTCAATTTTTTATCATTCGCTAATGTATCTCGCTAGGCTCATTAGGACGCTAGGTCGTAGTGTAACTGTCTTGGCCACTCGCCGGATGCTCGCAGGTGACCTAGGGTGCCTTGCCCTTTCCGACCTCCCGCTACTCGCTCCACTCGCCCATTCTGACCATTCGCCTAGGTCGGGGATCTCACATGGATAGGTATGAGGGAGAGATGAGACCATTTTCCCGGCACGTGGTCTCCGCGAGTGCTCTTGAGGTCAACCCTTGAGATCTTAGGACCTGCCACCGAGTGAGCTTTCGGACTGCCAGCTAGATGAGAGCCTGGACAGCGGGTCTGCTCGGGGCCATCTTCTCAACACCTTGGAACCTGCCACCGAGTGAGCCTTCGGACCTGCCAGCTAGATGAGAGCCTGGACAGCGGGTCTGCTTGGGGCCATCTTCTCAACACCTTGGAACCTGCCACCGAGTGAGCCTTCGGACCTGCCAGCTAGATGAGAGCCTGGACAGCGGGTCTGCTCGGGGCCATCTTCTCAACACCTTGGAACCTGCCACCGAGTGAGCCTTCGGACCTGCCAGCTAGATGAGAACCTGGACAGCGGGTCTGCTCGGGGCCATCTTCTCAACACCTTGGAACCTGCCACCGAGTGAGCCTTCAGACCTGCCAGCTAGATGAGAGCCTGGACAGCGGGTCTGCTCGGGGCCATCTTCTCAACACCTTAGAACCTGCCACCGAGTGAGCCTTCGGACCTGCCAGCTAGATGAGAGCCTGGACAGCGGGTCTGCTCGGGGCCATCTTCTCAACACCTTGGAACCTGCCACCGAGTGAGCCTTCGGACCTGCCAGCTAGATGAGAGCCTGGACAGCGGGTCTGCTCGGGGCCATCTTCTCAACACCTTGGAACCTGCCACCGAGTAAGCCTTTGGACCTGCCAGCTAGATGAGAGCCTGGACAGCGGGTCTGCTCGGGGCCATCTTTTCAACGCCTTGGAACCTGCCACCGAGTGAGCCTTCGGACCTGCCAGCTAGATGAGAGCCTAGACAGCGGGTCTGCTCGGGGCCATCTTCTCAACACCTTGGAACCTGCCACCGAGTGAGCCTTCGGACCTGCCAGCTAGATGAGAGCCTGGACAGCGGGTCTGCTCGGGGCCATCTTCTCAACACCTTGGAACATGCCACCGAGTGAGCCTTCGGACCTGCCAGCTAGATGAGAGCCTGGACAGCGGGTCTGCTCGGGGCCATCTTCTCAACACCTTGGAACCTGCCACCGAGTGAGCCTTCGGACCTGCCAGCTAGATGAGAGCCTGGACAGCGGGTCTGCTCGGGGCCATCTTCTCAACACCTTGGAACCTGCCACCGAGTGAGCCTTCGGACCTGCCAGCTAGATGAGAGCCTGGACAACGGGTCTGCCCGGGGCCATCTTCTCAACACCTTGGAGCCTGCCACCTAGTGAGCCTTCGGACCTGCCAGCTAGATGAGAGCCTGGACAGCGGGTCTGCTCGGGGCCATCTTCTCAACACCTTGGAACCTGCCACCGAGTGAGCCTTCAGACCTGCCACCTAGATGAGAGCCTGGACAGCGGGTCTGCTCGGGGCCATCTTCTCAACACCTTGGAACCTACCACCGAGTGAGCCTTCAGACCTGCCAGCTAGATGAGAGCCTGGACAGCGGGTCTGCTCAGGGCAATCTTCTCAACACCTTGGAACCTGCCACCGAGTGAGCCTTCGGACCTGCCAGCTAGATGAGATCCTGGACAGCGGGTCTGCTCGGGGCCATCTTCTCAACACCTTGGAACCTGCCACCGAGTGAGCCTTCGGACCTGCCAACTAGATGAGAGCCTGGACAGCGGGTCTGCTCGGGGCCATCTTCTGGAACTTTCAGAGTTTTCCCACAAGCTGCAGTATCACTTTCACATATATTGGTTAGGCAGAATATTCTCATTTCAAAAACATTGACATTACATAGTTTTAGGGATAGATGCGTTTAAGATCGTCACCACTCCATGTGTGGCTGAGGGGTTGGCCCTCCATATTCTGAAGGCGGTACCCCCCAGACTTTAGCGCCTCTTCCACGACATAGGGACCTTCCCAGTTGGGGTTAAGCTTTCCCACTGCAGCAGACCTCCCAGCCGCGTCGACCTTCTTGAGCACTAGATCCCCCTTTTCGAACTGCTTGACCCTGATGTGCTTGTCGAAGTATTTGGCCATCCGCCGCTTGACCTCTTCTTGGCGAATGGCTGCTAGATCCCGGGCTTCTTCGATGAGGTCGAGGGAGAGCCGCAACTCCTCCTCGTTCCCTGCTCGCCAATCTTCCCCTCCATTCGTGGCGACCTTTACCCGTGGTGTCATGACTTCGAACTATATGGGGATGACGGCCTCGCAGCCGTGGGAGAGCTTGAAAGGGGTCTCTCCCATGGCGGTGTTGGAGGTAGTTCTTAAAGCCCATAGGACTGATGGAAGTTGCTCCACCCAATTGCCCTTCAGATTTTCCACCTTCTTCTTGAGCAGGTTTACGATAACCTTGTTCGCTGCCTCCACCTGCCCGTTGCTCCTGGGATGGTGGACAGATGCAAACCTGAGGTCTATCCCCAACTGGCCACAGAAACTGATGAACTCTTCGCTGGCGAATTGCGGGCCATTATCGGTGACTATGGCCTGAGGAAGCCCATGTCGACAGATGATTTCCCCCCATATGAAGTTGCGGACCACCTGGGAGGTGACCTTAGCCAGCGCCTTGACTTCCAACCATTTTGAGAAGTAGTCGATCATAACCAAGAGAAATCTCCTCTGCCCACTGGCCTGGGGGAAGGGTCCCACCAGATCCATCCCCCATATTGCGAATGGCCAGGGCGTCGTGATTCTCCTTAGCCTCTGAGTTGGCAAGAGCTGCAGCGGGGCGAACATTTGGCACTTATGACATTTCTTGGCGAAGGCCGCCGCATCTTTACTCAAGGTCGGCCAAAAGTACCCCTGCCTCATTATCCTCGCCTCCAACATCCTGCTCCCCGGGTGGCTCCAACATCCTGCTCCTCTGAGATGCATCGGGCCAGGTGGCCCGAGAGGGTCTTCCAATACAAATCACCCTCATGGAGCACGTAGTATGTGGACTTGTACCGGAAGCGCCTCTGGTCCGGAACCTTCTCCGGAAATTTTCCTGTTGCAAGGAAGGTGATGAAGGGATCCTTCCAAGAGGGCCGCTGCTCTATTTCCATGAGCTCCCCTTCTTCGATCGAAGGGCGGAATAGGTCTGTCAGTGTCCCTCCGGCTCAGGGGCCGGCCTTGGCCAATCGATCCGCCGGGGTGCTCTCCTCCCGAGGGATGTGCCTAATGGAGAAAGTTTTGAACGTCCCAATGAGGCTTCTCACTTTGGCTAGGTATCTTATGAGTGTAGGCTCCCTTGTTTCGAACTCTCCCTTGATCTGAGAGGCTATTATCATCGAGTCGGTGAGGACCTCCACATCATGAACTCCCAGCTCCTGGGCCAGATGCAGGCCGGCGATCACCGCCTCATACTCCGCCTGGTTGTTGGTGATTGGGAAATGTATTACTAGCGTCTGCTCGATCTTCACCCCGTGGGGGCTCTCCAACACCACCCCTCCTCCGAGAGAACTTTTTCCTGAGGCCCCGTCAACCAGCAGCTTCCAGGGAACATGACGAGGGGCTTGATCCCCCTCCATCTCGGCCACATAATCTTCCATGAAATCTGCCACTACCTGTGCCTTCATGAATAGTCGAGGGACGAAGGTGATATTAAACTCGCTTAGCTCTATCGACCACTTCGCGAGCCTCCCTGAGTGCTCCACTCCTTCGAAGATCTGGCGAAGGGGGTGGTCCGTCACCACTTGAATTGAATGGGCCTGGAAGTATGGCCTGAGCTTTCTTGCCGCGATGATCAGAGCAAAGGCCAACTTCTCCAGAATTGGGTACCTGAGCTCCGCCTCCCTCAAGACCCTACTTACGTAGTAGATGGGCAGCTGCTTCTTGCCTTCTTCTCGGACCAGGACGGAGCTTACGGCCTCAGCCCCGACTCCCAGGTACAAGGCTAGGTCTTCCCCCTCCTTGGGGCCCTGGAGTAGCGGAGCCTTGGTGAGCTGGCTCTTTAAGGAATGGAAGTCCTCCTCGCATTCCTTTGTCCACTCGAATTTCTGGTTGCCTCGTAACGCTTTGAAGAAGGGGGAGCATTTCTCCCCGGCCCGGGAGAGAAACCTGCTCAACCCCGCGAGCCTTCCCGTCAAGTGCTAAACCTCCTTGGCATTCCGAGGCTATCCAAACTTCATTATGGCTTTGACCTTGTCCGGGTTAGGTTCTACCCCCGAAGGGGTGAGAAGGCGTCCCAGGAACTTCCCTTTGCTGGCCCCGAACACACACTTCAGGGGGTTCAAGCGCATCTTATACTTACCCAAGGTAGCGAATGTCTCCTCGAGGTCCTGGATGTGAGAGCTCACGCTCTTGCTCTTCACCATGAGGTCATCTACATAAACCTCCAAGTTCCTTCCTCTCTGCTCCCTAAAGACCCGGTCCATCATCTTCTGGTAGGTTGCTCCTGTATTTTTCAGCCCAAAGGGCATCATCTTATAGCAGTAGCACCCCTCCCTGGTTATGAACGAGACGTCTTTGACGTCCGGGGGGTGCATTCTGATCTGGTGATAACCTGAAAAAGCATCCAAAAAACTCATCACAGAAAAACCGACGGCTGAGTCAACCAGCGCGTCGATCCGAGGCAGGGGATAACAATCCTTAGGGCAGGCTTTGTTTAACAAAGAAAAGTCAATACACATACGCCAGCGGCCATCACCCTTTTTTACCATGACGACATTGGAGACCCAGCCTGGGTACTGGATCTCCGATACAAAACCTGCTTCGAGGAACTTGGCCACCTCCTCGCGGATCGGTTCTTCAAGCTTGTCGGCGAAGGTCCTCCTCTTCTGCCGGATGGGGCGGGCTCCGGGCTCAAGGTTGAGATGATGGCAAGCCACATCCGCCTCGATGCCCGGCATGTCTGCTGCGCTCCATGCGAAGATGTCCACGTTCTTCTGGATGCACTCAAGCATCCTCACCCTGTCCTCCGGGCCGAGTCCCCCGCTGACCCGCACCTTTTCCACCCTTCCCTCCTGGGTGATGACCTCCATCTCTACCACTTCCTCCGCCTCCTCAAGACGGGCCGGCTCTTCCCATCGGCCCTTGGCTTCTCGCCCCTCCACCCGGGCCTCTTCCTCCGCTGCATCTTCCTCCTCCGTTGGTTCGACCTGCTCCTCCTGAGCTACCTCCATCTTCTCTCCTCGGGCACTGCCCTCTTCCTCTACCCCTCTCTTCTCCACTTCTTCCCCTGGCCCCTCCGGCCCCTTCATCTCTTCATCCATCTTCTCAGCCTCCGTCATCCAAGAGATGGTGTTGACGGCAGTCACATAGCACTGCCTCGCCACCTTTGCATCCCCTCGTATTCGGATCTGGACTCCTCCACTATGGAACTTCAGGAACTGGTAGAATGATGAGGGCACACATCGGAAGGCGCTGATGAGGGGGCGTCCGAATATGGCATTGTAGCTGCTCAGAGCATCCACAATGACGAACCGGCAGTTCCTCGGGACACCTCCTAATGTTACCTGGAGGCCGACACCTCCCTCAACCTCCTTCCTTTCTCCTGAGAAACCGAACAGCGGCCCATCAGAGGCCTGCACCCTCTTCTTCTCCACCTCCCGCATCAAAGGCCTTCTTGAAGATAACATTCACCGAGCTCCCGTTGTCCACCAGGATCCGGGAGACCGTGAAGTTTTCTATCGCCGTCTGGATCACCAGGGCGTCGCAGAACAGGTCCTCATAATCGGGCATATCCTCCGATGAGAAGGTGAGCTTCTCTGAGGGGGGTGGGGTCTGGGAAGTTGACGCGACATCTCTCCGGAACATCGCCTGGAAGCTCCTCTTGCGAGAGGACTCTATCCCGACCCCACCATGAATCACCCCAATTCCCCCCTGGCTCTACATCCGCCCTGTCCTCGCACCGGTCCTCCTCCCCCTCCGGGAAGACCTCTTCGATTCTTATTGACTGCTGTCGTGGCTGACCCTTTTCCCTCATCTCCAAGAATTCTGGGCAGGTGGCCGTTGCATGACCTTCTTCTTGATGAAAGTCACAATAGGGCAACGCCACCCTGCCCCCTCTTCCTGCTCTTCCTCTTCCTCCTCTGGCTCCTCTACCTCCTCTTCCTTTGCCTACTGCCATCGCTTGATCCCGGGGAGGGTGAGGGGGTCTGGGGCCTTGCCTCCACCCCAGATTAACCCCCCTGCCTCCCTTCCTTGGTACATCCCTTCCTGACCTCTCGTTGGTCCTTCCTGGTGCCTCCAACCCAACCTGTTGTTGGGCTCTTGATACCTCCAATTCCGAGGCGGTCTTTCGAACCCCTGACCCCTGGGTTCCTCCCTCCTTCTTCTTTCTTGCTGCCTCATCTCAGGCTCGCTCATCTTTGCCAGCCTCTTGTAGAATTCTGGGTTGGCCTCCTCCCCTTCTATCTCCTCCGCCGCTCGCTCTATCAACTCCTCAAAGGAGAGAGGAGCTCTTCTCTTTAGGTCCATTTTGAAGAACCCATCTCGCAATCCTACGATGAAAGCCATCTTGAGGGCGAACCCCGACACCTCCTGCACGAGGTGTATCTCCTCTTGGAACTTGTCCACGTAATGTGCCAGCGATTCCCCCTCCCTTTGCCTGATCTTGAAGAGAGCCTCTGCATCCTTCTTTCTCTTCTTCGACGTTTAGAAGCGCAACCGGAAACTCCGGCGCAGGTCGTCGAACGCGTAGATGGAACCTACGGGGAGCTGGTGGAACCAGTCCCTAGCTTTCTCCTTCAGAGTGGTCGCAAAGAGTCGGCATTGAAAAGCATCCGACATGGGAAGAATTGAAACCATGTCCTCAAACCATTGCAGGTGCACGACTGGGTCATCCTTGCCGGTATAGTAGGACATTTCCGGCCCTTGGAACCCCTCAGGCACTGGGGCCGAGAGGATCATCTCGTAGAAGGGGCTCCCTTCCCCTGCTCGGCGAATGGTCATCTCGCGCGGAGTCAGTTCGCATACCTCCGCACTCGCCGTACTGCTGAACAGCTGCCGCCCGGGGAGATCTCGCGCGCTTCCTTCTGCCGGCACCTCCTTCCCAAGTCGTAGCCCCAGAGCATTCTCGCTGATCTACTGGGGCGAAACCACGGGGACTGCCGGCGTCTCGCACTCGCTTCTCCCTGCGAGAACCGTCTACAGGACCTCTCGCTTGAACTTTTCGAACATCTCCAGCCACTCTCCTGTCGTCGGTGGCTGCGAGTGGCCCGAGTCAGAACCATTTCCCCCATCTCCCGTCATCCAACCTAGCTTGAGATTTTCCTTCACCGGCTACGGTCCACGTTCACCGCACCAAAAATTTTGAAACCGGCAACCGGTCTCTTTAGTTCGGACCCACTGGGGGTGTAGTCGATGCTTATTTCTCCCTCACTAGACTCTCTTGATGGTGGATGTGAAAACTGGAACAGACTCAAGGCTGTAGCGAGGAGGTCCCGCAACACACCCGGAAGATCTTAGAGAGCTTCCCCTCCCAAACCAAAGCTCAGCCGGGCACCTTGGAGGGCACTAGCAGCCAACTAAAACTAGCCTGGAGGAGAGGATTCTCTCAAAATCGGGTCTCCCCCAAGGTGCCCTTAAGGGACTATTTATAGATTTTTCTAGGCTGGTCTGCAAATAGCATGAATCCGCCTTTTAATTTTACTAATCGCACCCCAAATTGGTCTGCTAATAGCCTAACTCCGCTGTTCTGAAGGGCTATTTGCAGCACATAGGGGGCATCATGGTCATTTCCTCCTCAAATCCTTTGGGAGCGAGTGGTCGGTGAGGGCACCACTCGCCGAGCTCCCGCTTGGCTGGGCGAGTGCTCGTACTCCTGGGCGAGTAGTCTATAAGGATGCCATTCACAGGTTTTCTCCTTCTCGCCTGTAGCTTACCCTACTCACTCGGGGGCCTTTCCACCTGGCTCAGCCTGGGCGAATGGTCTGGCTGACCTAGATCTCGCCAATTGGCTTGAGGGACCCACTCGGCGAATGCGGGTTGTACACATGAGGGACCCACTCGGTGAATACGGGTTGTACAATGTAGGAGGTCTATTTTCAAAAGGCGCGACACTGGGCAGAACAATTTGCATAGTTCCGCCCGGGTTCCGCCTCTTTTGAAAATAGACATCCAATATGACATTTTTAGGAAAAGTGTTCAACATGAAAATTGTAGATCTCGTTCTCGACGAGATCTACAACTTTCATGCTGAACACTTTTCCTAGAAATGCAATATATGAGGTCTATTTTCTAAAGGCGCGGCACCGGGCAGAACAATTGCGAATCGCATTGTTTAGGTAATATGCGCAGAACACGCGCCTTTTGAAAATAGCAATCCTATAGGACATTTTTAGGAAAAATGTTCAACATCAAAGTTGTAGATCTCAACGAGATCTACAACTTTCATGATGAACACTTTTCCTAAATATACAATATAGGAGGTCTATTTTCTAAATGCGCGGCACCGGGCAGAACAATTGCGAATCGCATAGTTTTGGTATACGCAGAATATGCGCCTTTTGAAAATAGACGTCCTATATGACATTTTTAGGAAAAGTGTTCAGCATCAAAGTTGTAGATCTCAATGAGATCTACAACTTTCATGTTGAACACCTTTCCTAAAAATACAATATATGAGGTCAATTTTCTAAAGGCGCGGCACCGGGCAGAACAATTGCGAATCGCATAGTTTATGTGATATACGCAAAACACGCGCCTTTTGAAAATAGACGTCTTATATGACATTTTTAGGAAAAATGTTCAACATCAAAGTTGTAGATCTCGACGATTGATGTTGAACACTTTTCCTAAAAATACAATATAGGAGGTCTAGTTTCTAAAGGCGCGGCACCGGGCAGAACAATTGCGAATCGCATAGTTTTGGTAATATACGCAGAATATGCGCCTTTTGAAAATAGACGTCATATATGACATTTTTAGGAAAAGTGTTCAACATCAAAGTTGTAGATCTCGACGAGATCTACAATTTTCATGTTGAACACTTTTCCTAAAAATGCAATATAAGAGGTTTATTTTCAAAAGGCGCGACACTGGGCAGAACATTTTGCATATTTCCGCCCGGGTTCCGCCCCTTTTGAAAATAGACGTCCTATATGACATTTTTAGGAAAAGTGTTCAACATCAAAGTTGTAGATCTCGTCACGAGATCTACAACTTTCATGCTGAACACTTTTCCTAGAAATGCAATATATGAGGTCTATTTTCTAAAGGCGCGGCACCGGGCAGAATAATTGCGAATCGCATAGTTTAGGTAATATACGCAGAACACGCGCCTTTTGAAAATAGACGTCCTATATGACATTTTTAGGAAAAGTGTTCAACATCAAAGTTGTAGATCTCGACGAGATCTACAACTTTGATGTTGAACACTTTTCCTAAAAATACAATATAGAAGGTTTATTTTCTAAAGGCGCGGCATCGGGCAGAACAATTGCGAATCGCATAGTTTTGGTAATATACGCAGAATATGCGCCTTTTGAAAATAGACGTCCTATATGACATTTTTAGGAAAAGTGTTCAACATCAAAGTTGTAGATCTCGACGAGATCTACAATTTTCATGTTGAACACATTTCCTAAAAATGCAATATAAGAGGTTTATTTTCAAAAGGCGCGACACTGGGCCGAACATTTTGCATATTTCCGCCCGGGTTCCGCCCCTTTTGAAAATAGACATCTTATATGACATTTTTAGGAAAAGTGTTCAACATCAAAGTTGTAGATCTCGACGAGATTTACAATTTTCATGTTGAACACTTTTTCTAAAAATGTCATATAAGAGGTCTATGTTCAAAAGGCGCAACAATGGGCAGAACAATTTGCATAGTTCCGCCAAGGTTCCGCCCCTTTTGAAAATTGACGTCCTATATGGCATTTTTAGGAAAATATTTCAACATCAAAGTTGTAGATCTCGACGAGATCTACAACTTTCATGCTGAACACTTTTCCTAGAAATGCAATATATGAGGTCTATTTTCTAAAGGCGCGGCACCGGGCAGAACAATTGCGAATCGCATAGTTTAGGTAATATACGCAGAACACGCGCCTTTTGAAAATAGACGTCCTATATGACATTTTTAGGAAAAGTGTTGAACATTAAAGTTGTAGATCTCGACGAGATCTACAACTTTTATGTTGAACACTTTTCCTAAAAATACAATATAGGAGGTTTATTTTCTAAAGGCGCAGCATCAGGCAGAACAATTGCGAATCGCATAGTTTTGGTAATATACGGAGAATATGCGCCTTTTGAAAATAGACGTCCTATATGACATTTTTAGGAAAAGTGTTCAACATCAAAGTTGTAGATCTCGACGAGATCTACAATTTTCATGTTGAACACTTTTCCTAAAAATGCAATATAAGAGGTTTATTTTCAAAAGGCGCGACACTGGGCAGAACATTTTGCATATTTTCGCCCGGGTTCCACCCCTTTTGAAAATAGACGTCCTATATGACATTTTTAGGAAAAGTGTTCAACATCAAAGTTGTAGATCTCGACGAGATCTACAATTTTCATGTTGAACACTTTTCCTAAAAATGTAATATAGGAGGTCTATTTTCAAAAGGCGCAACATTGGGCAGAACAATTTGCATAGTTCCGCCAGGGTTCCGCCCCTTTTGAAAATTGACGTCCTATATGGCATTTTTAGGAAAAGATTTCAACATCAAAGTTGTAGATCTCGACGAGATCTACAACTTTCATGTTGAACACTTTTCCTAGAAATGCAATATAGCTCTATTTTCTAAAGGCGCGACACCGGGCAGAACAATTGCGAATCGCATAGTTTAGGTAATATACGCAGAACACACGCCTTTTGAAAATAGACCTCCTATATGGCATTTTTTGGGAAAAGTGTTCAACATGAAAATTGTAGATCTCAACGAGATCTACAATTTTCATGTTGAACACTTTTCCCAAAAAATGCCATATAGGAGGTCTATTTTCAAAAGGCGCGACACTGGGAAGAACAATTTGCATAGTTCCGCCCGGGTTCCGCCCCTTTTGAAAATAGATGTCCTATATGACATTTTTAGGAAAAGTTTTCAACATTAAAGTTGTAGATCTCGACGAGATCTACAAATTTCATGTTGAACAATTTTCCTAGAAATGCAATATAGGAGGTCTATTTTCTAAAGGCGCTGCACCGTGCAGAACAATTGCGAATCGCATAGTTTAGGTAATATACGCAGAACACGCGCCTTTTGAAAATAGACATCTTATATGACATTTTTAGCAAAATTGTTCAACATCAAAGTTGTACATCTCGACGAGATCTACAACTTTCATGTTGAATACTTTTTCTAAAAATACATTATAGGAGGTCTATTTTCTAAAAGCGCGGCACCGGGCAGAACAATTGTGAATCGCATAGTTTAGCTAATATACGCAGAACACGCGCATTTTGAAAATAGACCTCATATATGGCATTTTTAGGAAAAGTGAGATCTACAATTTTCATGTTGAATACTTTTCCTAAAAATGCAATATAAGAGGTTTATTTTCAAAAGGCACGACACTGGGCAGAACAATTTGCATATTTCCGCCCGGGTTCCGCTCCTTTTGAAAATAGACGATCTATATGATATTTTTAGGAAAAGTAATCAACATCAAAGTTGTAGATCTCGACGAGATCTACAATTTTCATGTTGAACACTTTTCCTAAAAATGTCATATAGGAGGTCTATTTTCAAAAGGCGCAACATTGGGCAGAACAATTTGCATAGTTCCGCCAGGGTTCCACCCCTTTTGAAAATTGACGTCCTATATGGCATTTTTAGGAAAAGATTTCAACATCAAAGTTGTAGATCTCGACGAGATCTACAACTTTCATGTTGAACACTTTTCCTAGAAATGCAATATAGGTCTATTTTCTAAAGGCGCGACACAGGGCAGAACAATTGCGAATCGCATAGTTTAGGTAATATACGCAGAACACACGCCTTTTGAAAATAGACCTCCTATATGGCATTTTTTGGGAAAAGTGTTCAACATGAAAGTTGTAGATCTCAACGAGATCTACAATTTTCATGTTGAACTGTTGAGATCTACAACTTTCATGTTGAACACTTTTCCCAAAAAATGCCATATAGGAGGTCTATTTTCAAAAGGCGCGACACTGGGCAGAACAATTTGCATAGTTCCGCCTGGATTCCGCCCCTTTTGAAAATAAACGTCCTATATGACATTTTCAGGAAAAGTTTTCAACATCAAAGTTGTAGATCTCGACAAGATCTACAAATTTCATGTTGAACACTTTTCCTAGAAATGCAATATAGGAGGTCTATTTTCTAAAGGCGCTGCACCATGCAGAACAATTGCGTATCACATAGTTTAGGTAATATACGCAGAACACGCACCTTTTGAAAATAGACATCCTATATGACATTTTTAGGAAAAGTGTTCAACATCAAAGTTGTAGATCTCGACGAGATCTACAACTTTCATGTTGAACACTTTTTCTAAAAATACAATATAGGAGGTCTATTTTCTAAAAGCGCGGCACCGGGCAGAACAATTGCGAATCGCATAGTTTAGGTAATATACGCAGAACACGCGCCTTTTGAAAATAAACCTCCTATATGACATTTTTAGGAAAAGTGTTCAACATGAAAGTTGTAGATCTCGACGAGATCTACAATTTTCATGTTGAACACTCTTCCTAAAAATGCCATATTGGAGGTCTATTTTCAAAAGGCGCGACACTGGGCAGAACAATTTGCATAGTTCCGCCCGGGTTCCGCCTCTTTTGAGAATAGACGTCCTATATGACATTTTTAGGAAACGTTTTCAACATCAAAGTTGTAGATCTCGACGAGATCTACAACTTTCATGTTGAACACTTTTCCTAGAAATGCAATATATGAGGTCTATTTTCTAAAGGCGCGGCACCGGGCAGAACAATTGCGAATCCCATAGTTTAGGTAATATACGCAGAACACGCTCCTTTTGAAAATAGACGTCCTATATGACATTTTTAGGAAAAGTGTTCAACATCAAAGTTGTAGATCTCGACGAGATCTACAACTTTCATGTTGAACACTTTTCCTAAAAATACAATATAGGAGGTCTATTTTCTAAAGGCGCGGCAGCGGGCAGAACAATTGCGAATCGCATAGTTTAGGTAATATACGCAGAACACGCACCTTTTGAAAATTGACATCCTATTTGACATTTTTAGGAAAAGTGTTCAACATCAAAGTTGTATATCTCGACGAGATCTACAACTTTTATGTTGAACACTTTTCCTAAAAATACAATATAGGAGGTCTATTTTCTAAAAGCGCGGCACCGGGCAGAACAATTGCGAATCGCATAGTTTTGGTAATATATGCAGAATATGCGCCTTTTAAAAATAGACGTCCTATATGACATTTTTAGGAAAAGTGTTCAACAATAAAGTTGTAGATCTCTACGAGATCTACAATTTTCATGTTGAACACTTTTTCTAAAAATGCAATATAAGAGGTTTATTTACAGAAGGCACGACACTAGGCAGAACAATTTGCATATTTCCGCCCGGGTTCCGCCCCTTTTGAAAATAGACGTCCTATATGACATTTTTAGGAAAAGTGTTCAACATCAAAGTTGTAGATCTCGACGAGATCTACAATTTTCATGTTGAACACTTTTCCTAAAAATGTAATATAGGAGGTCTATTTTCAAAAGGCGCAACATTGGGCAGAACAATTTGCATAGTTCCGCCAGGGTTCCGCCCCTTTTGAAAATTGACGTCCTATATGGCATTTTTAGGAAAAGATTTCAACATCAAAGTTGTAGATCTCGACGAGATCTACAACTTTCATGTTGAACACTTTTCCTAGAAATGCAATATAGGTCTATTTTCTAAAGGCGCGACACCGGGCAGAACAATTGCGAATCGCATAGTTTAGGTAATATACGCAGAACACACGCCTTTTGAAAATAGACCTCCTATATGGCATTTTTTGGAGGTCTATTTTCAAAAGGCGCGACACTGGGAAGAACAATTTGCATAGTTCCGCCCGGGTTCCGCCCCTTTTGAAAATAGATGTCCTATATGACATTTTTAGGAAAAGTTTTCAACATTAAAGTTGTAGATCTCGACGAGATCTACAAATTTCATGTTGAACAATTTTCCTAGAAATGCAATATAGGAGGTCTATTTTCTAAAGGCGCTGCACCGTGCAGAACAATTGCGAATCGCATAGTTTAGGTAATATACGCAGAACACGCGCCTTTTGAAAATAGACATCCTATATGACATTTTTAGCAAAATTGTTCAACATCAAAGTTGTACATCTCGACGAGATCTACAACTTTCATGTTGAATACTTTTTCTAAAAATACATTATAGGAGGTCTATTTTCTAAAAGCGCGGCACCGGGCAGAACAATTGTGAATCGCATAGTTTAGCTAATATACGCAGAACACGCGCATTTTGAAAATAGACCTCATATATGGCATTTTTAGGAAAAGTGAGATCTACAATTTTCATGTTGAATACTTTTCCTAAAAATGCAATATAAGAGGTTTATTTTCAAAAGGCACGACACTGGGCAGAACAATTTGCATATTTCCGCCCGGGTTCCGCTCCTTTTGAAAATAGACGATCTATATGATATTTTTAGGAAAAGTAATCAACATCAAAGTTGTAGATCTCGACGAGATCTACAATTTTCATGTTGAACACTTTTCCTAAAAATGTCATATAGGAGGTCTATTTTCAAAAGGCGCAACATTGGGCAGAACAATTTGCATAGTTCCGCCAGGGTTCCACCCCTTTTGAAAATTGACGTCCTATATGGCATTTTTAGGAAAAGATTTCAACATCAAAGTTGTAGATCTCGACGAGATCTACAACTTTCATGTTGAACACTTTTCCTAGAAATGCAATATAGGTCTATTTTCTAAAGGCGCGACACAGGGCAGAACAATTGCGAATCGCATAATTTAGGTAATATACGCAGAACACACGCCTTTTGAAAATAGACCTCCTATATGGCATTTTTTGGGAAAAGTGTTCAACATGAAAGTTGTAGATCTCAACGAGATCTACAATTTTCATGTTGAACTGTTGAGATCTACAACTTTCATGTTGAACACTTTTCCCAAAAAATGCCATATAGGAGGTCTATTTTCAAAAGGCGCGACACTGGGCAGAACAATTTGCATAGTTCCGCCCGGATTCCGCCCCTTTTGAAAATAAACGTCCTATATGACATTTTCAGGAAAAGTTTTCAACATCAAAGTTGTAGATCTCGACAAGATCTACAAATTTCATGTTGAACACTTTTCCTAGAAATGCAATATAGGAGGTCTATTTTCTAAAGGCGCTGCACCATGCAGAACAATTGCGTATAGCATAGTTTAGGTAATATACGCAGAACACGCACCTTTTGAAAATAGACATCCTATATGACATTTTTAGGAAAAGTGTTCAACATCAAAGTTGTAGATCTCGACGAGATCTACAACTTTCATGTTGAACACTTTTTCTAAAAATACAATATAGGAGGTCTATTTTCTAAAAGCGCGGCACCGGGCAGAACAATTGCGAATCGCATAGTTTAGGTAATATACGCAGAACACGCGCCTTTTGAAAATAAACCTCCTATATGACATTTTTAGGAAAAGTGTTCAACATGAAAGTTGTAGATCTCGACGAGATCTACAATTTTCATGTTGAACACTCTTCCTAAAAATGCCATATTGGAGGTCTATTTTCAAAAGGCGCGACACTGGGCAGAACAATTTGCATAGTTCCGCCCGGGTTCCGCCTCTTTTGAGAATAGACGTCCTATATGACATTTTTAGGAAACGTTTTCAACATCAAAGTTGTAGATCTCGACGAGATCTACAACTTTCATGTTGAACACTTTTCCTAGAAATGCAATATATGAGGTCTATTTTCTAAAGGCGCGGCACCGGGCAGAACAATTGCGAATCCCATAGTTTAGGTAATATACGCAGAACACGCTCCTTTTGAAAATAGACGTCCTATATGACATTTTTAGGAAAAGTGTTCAACATCAAAGTTATAGATCTCGACGAGATCTACAACTTTCATGTTGAACACTTTTCCTAAAAATACAATATAGGAGGTCTATTTTCTAAAGGCGCGGCAGCGGGCAGAACAATTGCGAATCGCATAGTTTAGGTAATATACGCAGAACACGCACCTTTTGAAAATTGACATCCTATATGACATTTTTAGGAAAATTGTTCAACATCAAAGTTGTATATCTCGACGAGATCTACAACTTTTATGTTGAACACTTTTCCTAAAAATACAATATAGGAGGTCTATTTTCTAAAAGCGCGGCACCGGGCAGAACAATTGCGAATCGCATAGTTTTGGTAATATATGCAGAATATGCGCCTTTTAAAAATAGACGTCCTATATGACATTTTTAGGAAAAGTGTTCAACAACAAAGTTGTAGATCTCGACGAGATCTACAATTTTCATGTTGAACACTTTTTCTAAAAATGCAATATAAGAGGTTTATTTACAAAAGGCACGACACTGGGCAGAACAATTTGCATATTTCCGCCCGGGTTCCGCCCCTTTTGAAAATAGACGTCCTATATGACATTTTTAGGAAAAGTGTTCAACATAAAAGTTGTAGATCTCGACGAGATCTACAATTTTCATGTTGAACACTTTTCCTAAAAATGCCATATAGGAGGTCTATTTTCAAAAGGCGCGACACTGGGCAGAACAATTTGCAAAGTTCCGCCCGGGTTCCGCCCCTTTTGAAAATAGACGTCCTATATGACATTTTTAAGAAAAGTTTTCAACATCAAAGTTGTAGATCTCGACGAGATCTACAAATTTCATGTTGAACACTTTTCCTAGAAATGCAATATAGGAGGTCTATTTTCTAAAGGCCCGGGTTCCGCCTCTTTTGAAAATAGACATTTTATATGACATTTTTAGGAAAAGTGTTCAACATGAAAGTTGTAGATCTCGACGAGATCTACCATTTTCATGTTAAACACCTTTCCTAAAAATGCCATATAGTTGGTCTATTTTCAAAAGGCGCGACACTGGGCAGAACAATTTGCATAGTTCCGCCTCTTTTGAAAATAAACGTCCTATATGACATTTTTAGGAAAAGTTTTCAACATCAAAGTTGTAGATCTCGACGAGATCTACAACTTTCATGTTGAACACTTTTCCTAGAAATGCAATATATGAGGTCTATTTTCTAAAGGTGCGGCACCGGGCAGAACAATTGCGAATCGCATAGTTTAGGTAATATACGCAGAACACGCCCCTTTTGAAAATAGGCGTCCTATATGACATTTTTAGGAAAAGTGTTCAACATCAAAGTTGTAGATCTCGACGAGATCTACAATTTTCATGTTGAACACTTTTCCTAAAAATACAATATAGGAGGTCAATTTTCTAAAGGCGCGGCAGCGGGCAGAACAATTGCGAATCGCATAGTTTAGGTAATATACGCAGAACACGCGCCTTTTGTAAATAAACATCCTATATGACATTTTTAGGAAAAGTGTTCAACATCAAAGTTGTAGATCTCGATAAGATCTACAATTTTCATGTTGAACACTTTTCCTAAAAATGCCATATAGGAGGTCTATTTTCAAAATGCGCGACACTGAGCACAACAATTTGCATAGTTCCGCCCGGGTTCCGCCTCTTTTGAAAATAGACGTCTTATATGACATTTTTAGGAAAAGCTTTCAACATCAAAGTTGTAGATCTCAATATATGAGGTCTATTTTCAAAAGGGGCGGCACCGGGCAGAACAATTGTGAATCGCATAGTTTAGGTAATATACGCAGAACACGCGCCTTTTGAAAAGAGACGTCCTATATGACATTTTTAGGAAAAGTGTTCAACATCAAAGTTGTAGATCTCGACGAGATCTACAACTTTCATGTTGAACACTTTTCCTAAAAATACAATATAGGACGTCTATTTTCTAAAGGCGCGACATCGGGCAGAACAATTGTGAATCGCATTGTTTAGGTAATATAGGCAGAACACGCGCCTTTTGAAAATAGACCTCCTATAAGGCATTTTTAGAGAAAGTGTTCAACATAAAAGTTGTAGATCTCGACGAGATCTACAATTTTCATGTTAAACACTTTTCCTAAAAATGCCATATAGGAGGTCTATTTTCAAAAAGTGCGACACTGAGCAGAACAATTTGCATAGTTCCGCCCGGGTTCCGCCTCTTTTGAAAACAGACGTCCTATATGACATTTTTAGGAGAAGTGTTCAACATTAAAGTTGTAGATCTCGACGAGATCTACAACTTTCATGTTGAACACTTTTCCTAGAAATGCAATATATGAGGTCTATTTTCAAAAGGCGCGGCGCCGGGCAGAACAATTGCGAATCGCATAGTTTAGGTAATATACGCAGAACACGCGTCTTTTGAAAATAGACCTCATATATGGCATTTTTAGGAAAAGTGTTCAACATGAAAGTTGTAGATCTCGTCTATTTTCAAAAGGCGCGACACTGGGCAGAACAATTTGCATAGTTCAAAAGGCGCGACACTGGGCAGAACAATTTGCATAGTTCCGCCCGGGTTCCGCCTCTTTTGAAAATAGATGTCCTATATGACATTTTTAGGAAAAGTGTTCAACATGAAAGTTGTAGATCTCGACGAGATCTACAATTTTCATGTTGAACACTTTTCCTAAAAATGCCATATAGGAGGTCTATTTTCAAAAGGCGCGACACTGGGCAGAACAATTTGCATAGTTCCGCTCGGGTTCCGCCTCTTTTGAAAATAGACGTCCTATATGACATTTTTAGGAAAAGCTTTCAACATCAAAGTTGTAGATCTCAATATATGAGGTTTATTTTCAAAAGGGGCGGCACCGGGCAGAACAATTGTGAATCGCATAATTTAGGTAATATACGCAGAACACGCGCCTTTTGAAAAGAGACGTCCTATATGACATTTTTAGGAAAAGTGTTCAACATCAAAGTTGTAGATCTCGACGAGATCTACAACTTTCATGTTGAACACTTTTCCTAAAAATGTCATATAGGATGTCTATTTTCTGAAGGCGCGGCACCGGGCAGAACAATTGCGAATCGCATAGTTTAGGTAATATACGTAAAACATGCGCCTTTTGAAAATAGACGTCCTATATGACATTTTTAGGAAAAGTGTTCAACATCAAAGTTGTAGATCTCGACGAGATCTACAACTTTCATGTTGAACACTTTTCCTAAAAATGTCATATAGGATGTCTATTTTCTGAAGGCGCGGCACCGGGCAGAACAATTGCGAATCGCATAGTTTAGGTAATATACGCAGAACACGCCTTTTGAAAATAGACGTCCTATATGACATTTTTAGGAAAAGTGTTCAACATCAAAGTTGTAGATCTCGACGAGATCTACAATTTTCATGTTGAACACTTTTCCTAAAAATACAATATAGGAGGTCAATTTTCTAAAGGCGCGGCAGCGGGCAGAACAATTGCGAATCGCATAGTTTAGGTAATATACGCAGAACACGCGCCTTTTGTAAATAAACATCCTATATGACATTTTTAGGAAAAGTGTTCAACATCAAAGTTGTAGATCTCGACAAGATCTACAATTTTCATGTTGAACACTTTTCCTAAAAAAGCCATATAGGAGGTCTATTTTCAAAATGCGCGACACTGGGCAAAACAATTTGCATAGTTCCGCCCGGGTTCCGCCTCTTTTGAAAATAGACGTCTTATATGACATTTTTAGGAAAAGCTTTCAACATCAAAGTTGTAGATCTCAATATATGAGGTCTATTTTCAAAAGGGGCGGCACCGGGCAGAACAATTGTGAATCGCATAGTTTAGGTAATATGCGCAGAACACGCGCCTTTTGAAAAGAGACGTCCTATATGACATTTTTAGGAAAAGTGTTCAACATCAAAGTTGTAGATCTCGACGAGATCTACAACTTTCATGTTGAACACTTTTCCTAAAAATACAATATAGGACGTCTATTTTCTAAAGGCGCGACATCGGGCAGAACAATTGTGAATCGCATTGTTTAGGTAATATAGGCAGAACACGCGCCTTTTGAAAATAGACCTCCTATAAGGCATTTTTAGGGAAAGTGTTCAACATAAAAGTTGTACATCTCGACGAGATCTACAATTTTCATGTTGAACACTTTTCCTAAAAATGCCATATAGGAGGTCTATTTTCAAAAAGTGCGACACTGAGCAGAACAATTTGCATAGTTCCGCCCGGGTTCCGCCTCTTTTGAAAACAGACGTCCTATATGATATTTTTAGGAGAAGTGTTCAACATTAAAGTTGTAGATCTCGACGAGATCTACAACTTTCATGTTGAACACTTTTCCTAGAAATGCAATATATGAGGTCTATTTTCAAAAGGCGCGGCGCCGGGCAGAACAATTGCGAATCGCATAGTTTAGGTAATATACGCAGAACACGCGTCTTTTGAAAATAGACCTCATATATGGCATTTTTAGGAAAAGTGTTCAACATGAAAGTTGTAGATCTCGTCTATTTTCAAAAGGCGCGACACTGGGCAGAACAATTTGCATAGTTCAAAAGGCGCGACACTGGGCAGAACAATTTGCATAGTTCCGCCCGGGTTCCGCCTCTTTTGAAAATAGATGTCCTATATGACATTTTTAGGAAAAGTGTTCAACATGAAAGTTGTAGATCTCGACGAGATCTACAATTTTCATGTTGAACACTTTTCCTAAAAATGCCATATAGGAGGTCTATTTTCAAAAGGCGCGACACTGGGCAGAACAATTTGCATAGTTCCGCCCGGGTTCCGCCTCTTTTGAAAATAGACGTCCTATATGACATTTTTAGGAAAAGCTTTCAACATCAAAGTTGTAGATCTCAATATATGAGGTCTATTTTCAAAAGGGGCGGCACCGGGCAGAACAATTGTGAATCGCATAGTTTAGGTAATATACGCAGAACACGCGCCTTTTGAAAAGAGACGTCCTATATGACATTTTTAGGAAAAGTGTTCAACATCAAAGTTGTAGATCTCGACGAGATCTACAACTTTCATGTTGAACACTTTTTCTAAAAATGTCATATAGGATGTATATTTTCTGAAGGCGCGGCACCGGGCAGAACAATTGCGAATCGCATAGTTTAGATAAAATACGTAAAACATGCGCCTTTTGAAAATAGACGTCCTATATGACATTTTTAGGAAAAGTGTTCAACATCAAAGTTGTAGATCTCGACGAGATCTACAACTTTCATGTTGAACACTTTTCCTAAAAATGTCATATAGGATGTCTATTTTCTGAAGGCGCGGCACCGGGCAGAACAATTGCGAATCGCATAGTTTAGGTAATATACGCAGAACACGCCTTTTGAAAATAGACGTCCTATATGACATTTTTAGGAAAAGTGTTCAACATGAAAGTTGTAGATCTCGTCGAGATCTACAACTTTCATGTTGAACACTTTTCCTAAAAATGTCATATAGGATGTTTATTTTCTGAAGGCGCGGCACCGGGCAGAACAATTGCAAATCACATAGTTTAGGTAATATACGCAGAACACGCGCCTTTTGAAAATAGACGTCCTATATGACATTTTTAGGAAAAGTGTTCAACATCAAATTTGTAGATCTCGTCAAGATCTACAACTTTCATGTTGAACACTTTTCCTAAAAATGTCATATAGGATGTCTATTTTCTGAAGGCGCGGCACCGGGCTGAACAATTGCGAATCGCATAGTTTAGGTAATATACGCAGAACACGCGCCTTTTGAAAATAGACGTCCTATATGATATTTTTAGGAAAATTGTTCAACATGAAAGTTGTAGATCTCGTCGAGATCTACGACGAGATCTACAACTTTCATGTTGAACACTTTTCCTAAAAATGTCATATAGGATGTCTATTTTCTGAAGGCGCGGCACCGGGGAGAACAATTGCGAATCGCATAGTTTAGGTAATATACGCAGAACACGCGCCTTTTGAAAATAGACGTCCTATATGACATTTTTAGGAAAAGTGTTCAACATCAAAGTTGTAGATCTCGACGAGATCTACAACTTTCATGTTGAACACTTTTCCTAAAAATGTCATATAGGGTGTCTATTTTCTTAATGCGCGGCACCGGGCAGAACAATTGCGAATCGCATAGTTTAGGTAATATACGCAGAACATGCGCCTTTTGAAAATAGACGTCCTATATGACATTTTTAGGAAAAGTGTTCAACATGAAAGTTGTAGATCTCGACGAGATCTACAACTTTCTTGTTGAACATTTTTCCTAAAAATGTCATATAAGATGTCTATTTATTGAAGGCGCGGCACCGGGCAGAACAATTGCGAATCGCATAGTTTAAGTAATATACGCAGAACACGCGCCTTTTGAAAATAGACGTTCTATATGACATTTTTAGGAAAAGTGTTCAACATCAAAGTTGTAGATCTCGACGAGATCTACAACTTTCATGTTGAACACTTTTCCTAAAAATGTCATATAGGATGTCAATTTTCTGAAGGCGCGGCACCGGGCAGAACAATTGCGAATCGCATAGTTTAGGTAATATACGCAGAACACGCGCCTTTTGAAAATAGACGTCCTATATGACATTTTTAGGAAAAGTGTTCAACATCAAAGTTGTAGATCTCGACGAGATCTACAACTTTCATGTTGAACACTTTTCCTAAAATTGTCATATAGGATGTCTATTTTCTTAATGCGCGGCACCGGGCAGAACAATTGCGAATCGCATAGTTTACGTAATATACGCAGAACACGCGCCTTTTGAAAATAGACGTCCTATATGACATTTTTAGGAAAAGTGTTCAACATCAAAGTTGTAGATCTCGACGAGATCTACAACTTTCATGTTGAACACTTTTCCTAAAAATGTCATATAGGATGTCTATTTTCTGAAGGCGCGGCACCGGGCAGAACAATTGTGAATCGCATAGTTTAGGTAATATACGCAGAACACGCGCCTTTTGAAAATAGACGTCCTATATGACATTTTTAGGAAAAGTGTTCAACATGAAAGTTGTTGATCTCGACGAGATCTACAACTTTCATGTTGAACTTTTTTCCTAAAAATGTCATATAGGATGTCTATTTATTGAAGGCGCGGCACCGGGCAGAACAATTGCAAATCGCATAGTTTAAGTAATATACGCAGAACACGCGCCTTTTGAAAATAGACGTTCTATATGACATTTTTAGGAAAAGTGTTCAACATCAAAGTTGTAGATCTCGACGAGATCTACAACTTTCATGTTGAACACTTTTCCTAAAAATGTCATATAGGATGTCAATTTTCTGAAGGCGCGGCACCGGGCAGAACAATTGCGAATCGCATAGTTTAGGTAATATACGCAGAACACGCGCCTTTTGAAAATAGACGTCCTATATGACATTTTTAGGAAAAGTGTTCAACATCAAAGTTGTAGATCTCGACGAGATCTACAACTTTCATGTTGAACACTTTTCCTAAAAATGTCATATAGGATGTCAATTTTCTGAAGGCGCGGCACCGGGCAGAACAATTGCGAATCGCATAGTTTAGGTAATATACGCAGAACACGCGCCTTTTGAAAATAGACGTCCTATATGACATTTTTAGGAAAAGTGTTCAACATCAAAGTTGTAGATCTCGACGGAGATCTACAACTTTCATGTTGAACACTTTTCCTAAAAATGTTATATAGGATGTCTATTTTCTGAAGGCGCGGCAACGGGCAGAATAATTGCGAATCGCATAGTTTAGGTAATATACGCAGAACACGCGCCTTTTGAAAATAGACGTCCTTTATGATATTTTTAGGAAAAGTGTTCAACATCAAAGTTGTAGATCTCGACGAGATCTACAACTTTCATGTTGAACACTTTTCCTAAAAATGTCATATAAGATGTCAATTTTCTGAAGGCGCGGCACCGGGCAGAACAATTGCGAATCGCATAGTTTAGGTAATATACGCAGAACACGCGGCTTTTAAAAATAGACGTTCTATATGACATTTTTAGGAAAAGTGTTCAACATCAAAGTTGTAGATCTCGACGAGATCTACAACTTTCTTGTTGAACACTTTTCCTAAAAATGTCATATAGGATGTTTATTTTCTGAAGGCGCGGCACCGGGCAGAACAATTGCAAATCACATAGTTTAGGTAATATACGCAGAACACGCGCCTTTTGAAAATAGACGTCTTATATGACATTTTTAGGAAAAGTGTTCAACATCAAAGTTGTAGATCTCGTCGAGATCTACAACTTTCATGTTGAACACTTTTCCTAAAAATGTCATATAGGATGTCTATTTTCTGAAGGCGCGGCACCGGGCTGAACAATTGCGAATCGCATAGTTTAGGTAATATACGCAGAGCACGCGCCTTTTGAAAATAAACGTTCTATATGATATTTTTAGGAAAAGTGTTCAACATGAAAGTTGTAGATCTCATCGAGATCTACAACTTTCATGTTGAACACTTTTCCTAAAAATGTCATATAGGATGTCTATTTTCTGAAGGCGCGGCACCGGGCAGAACAATTGCGAATCGCATAGTTTAGGTAATATACGCAGAACACGCGCCTTTTGAAAATAGACGTCCTATATGACATTTTTAGGAAAAGTGTTCAACATCAAAGTTGTAGATCTCGACGAGATCTACAACTTTCATGCTGAACACTTTTCCTAAAAATGTCATATAGGATGTCTATTTTCTGAAGGCGCGGCACTGGGCAGAATAATTGCGAATCGCATAGTTTAGGTAATATACACAAAACACGCGCCTTTTGAAAATAGACGTCCTATATGACATTTTTAGGAAAAGTGTTCAACATCAAAGTTGTAGATCTCGACAAGATCTACAACTTTCATGTTGAACACTTTTCATAAAAATGTAATATAGGATGTCTATTTCCTGAAGGCGCGGCACCGGGCAGAACAATTGCGAATCGCATAATTTAGGTAATATACGCAGAACACGCGCCTTTTGAAAATAGACATCATATATGACATTTTTAGGAAAAGTGTTCACCATCAAAGTTGTAGATCTCGACGAGATCTACAACTTTCATGTTGAACACTTTTCCTAAAAATGTAATATAGGATGTCTATTTTCTGAAGGCGCGACACCGGGCAAAACAATTATGAATCGCATAGTTTAGGTAATATACGCAGAACACGCGCCTTTTGAAAATAGACGTCATATATGACATTTTTAGGAAAAGTGTTCAACATCAAAGTTATAGATCTCGACGAGATCTACAACTTTCATGTTGAACACTTTTCCTAAAAATGTCATATAGGATGTCTATTTTCTGAAGGCGCGACACAGGGCAGAACAATTGCGAATCGCATAGTTTAGGTAATATACGCAGAACACGCGCCTTTTGAAAATAGACGTCCTATATGACATTTTTAGGAAAAGTGTTCAACATGAAAGCTGTAGATCTCGACGAGATCTACAACTTTCATGTTGAACACTTTTCCTAAAAATGTCATATAAGATGTCTATTTTCTGAAGGCGCGGCACAGGGCAGAACAATTGCGAATCGCATAGTTTAGGTAATATACGCAGAACACGCGCCTTTTGAAAATAGACGTCCTATATGACATTTTTAGGAAAAGTGTTCAACATGAAAGCTGTAGATCTCGACGAGATCTACAACTTTCATGTTGAACACTTTTCCTAAAAATGTCATATAGGATGTCTATTTTCTGAAGGCGCGGCACCGGGCAGAACAATTGCGAATCGCATAGTTTAGGTAATATACGCAGAACACGCGCCTTTTGAAAATAGACGTCCTATATGACATTTTTAGGAAAAGTGTTCAACATCAAAGATGTAGATCTCGACGAGATCTACAACTTTCATGTTGAACACTTTTCCTAAAAATGTCGTATATGATGTCTATTTTCTGAAGGCGCGGCACCGGGCAGAAGAATTGCGAATCGCATAGTTTAGGTAATATACGCAGAACACGTGCCTTTTGAAAATAGACGTCCTATATGACATTTTTAGGAAAAGTGTTCAACATCAAAGCTGTAGATCTCGTTGAGATCAACAACTTTCATGTTGAACACTTTTCCTAAAAATGTCATATAGGATGTCTATTTTCTGAAGGCGCGGCACCGGGCAGAACAATTGCGAATCGCATAGTTTAGGTAATATACGCAGAACACGCGCCTTTTGAAAATATACGTCCTATATGACATTTTTAGGAAAAGTGTTCGACATCAAAGCTGTAGATCTCGACGAGATCTACAACTTTCATGTTGAACACTTTTCCTAAAAATGTCATATAGGATGTCTATTTTCTGAAGGCGCGGCACCGGGCAGAACAACTGCGAATCGCATAGTTTAGGTACTATACGCAGAACACGCGCCTTTTGAAAATAGACATCCTATATGACATTTTTAGGAAAAGTGTTCAACATCAAAGCTGTAGATCTCGACGAGATCTACAACTTTCATGTTGAACACTTTTCCTAAAAATGTCATATAGGATGTCAATTTTCTGAAGGCGCGACACCGGGCAGAACAATTGCGAATCGCATAGTTTAGGTAATATACGCAGAACACGCCCCTTTTGAAAATAGACGTCTTATATGACATTTTTAGGAAAGGTGTTCAACATCAAAGCTGTAGATCTCGACGAGATCTATAGCTTTCATGTTGAACACTTTTCCTAAAAATGTCATATAGGATGTCTATTTTCTGAAGGCGCGGCACCGGGCAGAACAATTGCGAATCGCATAGTTTAGGTAATATACACAGAACACGCGCCTTTTGAAAATAGACGTCCTATATGACATTTTTAGGAAAAGTGTTCAACATCAAAGCTGTAGATCTCGACGAGATCTACAACTTTCATGCTGAACACTTTTCCTAAAAATGTAATATAGGATGTCTATTTTCTGAAGGCGCGGCATCGGCAGAACATTTGCGAATCGCATAGTTTAGGTAATATACGAAAAACACGCGCCTTTTGAAAATAGACGTCCTATATGACATTTTTAGGAAATGTGTTCAACATCAAAGCTGTAGATCTCGACGAGATCTACAGCTTTCATGTTGAACACTTTTCCTAAAAATGTCATATAGGATGTCTATTTTCTGACGGCGCGGCACCGGGCAGAACAATTGTGAATCACATAGTTTAGGTAATATACGCAGAACACGCGCCTTTTGAAAATAAACGTCCTATATGACATTTTTAGGAAAAGTGTTCAACATCAAAGCTGTAGATCTCGACGAGATCAACAACTTTCATGTTGAACACTTTTCCTAAAAATGTCATATAGGATGTCTATTTTCTGAAGGCGCGGCACCGGGCAGAACAATTGCGAATCGCATAGTTTAGGTAATATACGCAGAACACGCGCCTTTTGAAAATAGACGTCCTATATGACATTTTTAGGAAAAGTGTTCAACATCAAAGCTGTAGATCTCGACGAGATCTACACCTTTCATGTTGAATACTTTTCCTAAAAATGTCATATAGGATGTCTATTTTCTGAAGGCGCGGCACCGGGCAGAAGAATTGCGAATCGCATAGTTTAGGTAATATACGCAGAACACGTGCCTTTTGAAAATAGACGTCCTATATGACATTTTTAGGAAAAGTGTTCAACATCAAAGCTGTAGATCTCGTTGAGATCTACAACTTTCATGTTGAACACTTTTCCTAAAAATGTCATAAAGGATGTCTATTTTCTGAAGGCGCGGCACCGGGCAGAACAATTGCGAATCGCATAGTTTAGGTAATATACGCAGAACACGCGCCTTTTGAAAATATACGTCCTATATGACATTTTTAGGAAACGTGTTCGACATCAAAGCTGTAGATCTCGACGAGATCTACAACTTTCATGTTGAACACTTTTCCTAAAAATGTCATATAGGATGTCAATTTTCTGAAGGCGCGGCACCGGGCAGAACAATTGTGAATCACATTGTTTAGGTAATATACGCAGAACACGCGCCTTTTCAAAATAGACGTCATATATGACATTTTTAGGAAAAGTGTTCAACATCAAAGCTGTAGATCTCGACGAGATCTACACCTTTCATGTTGAACACTTTTCCTAAAAATGTCATATAGGATGTCTATTTTCTGAAGGCGCGGCACCGGGCAGAACAATTGCGAATCACATAGTTTAGGTAATATACGCAGAACACGCGCCTTTTGAAAATAGACGTCTTATATGACATTTTTAGAAAAAGTGTTCAACATCAAAGCTGTAGATCTCGACGAGATCTACAGCTTTCATGTTGAACACTTTTCCTAAAAATGTCATATAGGATGTCTATTTTCTGAAGGCGCGGCACCGGGCAGAACAATTGCGAATCACATAGTTTAGGTAATATACGCAGAACACGCGCCTTTTGAAAATAGATGTCCTATATGACATTTTTAAGAAAAGTGTTCAACATCAAAGCTGTAGATCTCGATGAGATCTACAACTTTCATGTTGAACACTTTTCCTAAAAATGTCATATAGATTGTTTATTTTCTGAAGGCGCGGCACCGGGCAGAACAATTACGAATCGCATAGTTTAGGTTATATACGCAGAACACACGCCTTTTGAAAATAGACGTCCTATATGACATTTTTAGGAAAAGTGTTCAACATCAAAGCTGTAGATCTCGACGAGATCTACAGCTTTCATGTTGAACACTTTTCCTAAAAATGTCATATAAGATGTCAATTTTCTGAAGGAGCGGCACCGGGCAGAACAATTGCGAATCGCATAGTTTAGGTTATATATGCAGAACACGCGCCTTTTGAAAATAGACGTCCTATATGACATTTTTAGGAAAAGTGTTCAACATCAAAGCTGTAGATCTCGACGAGATCTACAACTTTCATGTTGAACAGTTTTCCTAAAAATGTCATATAGGATGTCTATTTTCTGAAGGCGCGTCACCGGGCAGAATAATTGCGAATCGCATAGTTTAGGTAATATACGCAGAACACGCGCCTTTTGAAAATAGACGTCCTATATGACATTTTTAGGAAAAGTGTTCAACATCAAAGCTGTAGATCTCGACGAGATCTACACCTTCCATCAAAATGCGCGTGTTTTGCGTATATTACCTAAACTATGCGATTCGCAATTGTTCAACATCAAAAGGTGCGTGTTCTGCGTATATTACCTAAACTATGCGATTCGCAATTGTTCTACCCGGTGCCGCGCCTTCAGAAAATAGACATCCTATATGACATTTTTAGGAAAACTGTTCAACATGAAAGTTGTAGATCTCGTCGAGATCTACAGCTTTGATGTTGAACACTTTTCCTAAAAATGTCATATAGGACGTCTATTTTCAAAATGCGCGTGTTCTGCGTATATTACCTAAACTATGCGATTCGCAATTGTTCTGCCCGGTGCCGCGCCTTCAGAAAATAGATATCCTATATGACTTTTTTAGGAAAAGTGTTCAACATGAAAGTTGTAGATCTCGTCGAGATCTACAGCTTTGATGTTGAACACTTTTCCTAAAAATGTCATATAGGACGTTTATTTTCAAAAGGCGCGTGTTCTGCGTATATTACCTAAACTATGCGATTCGCAATTGTTCTGCCCGGTGCCGCGCCTTCAGAAAATAGACATCCTATATGACATTTTTAGGAAAAGTGTTCAACATGAAAGCTGTAGATCTCGTCGAGATCTACACCTTTGATGTTGAACACTTTTCCTAAAAATGTAATATAGGACGTCTATTTTCAAAAGGCGCATGTTCTGCGTATATTACCTAAACTATGCGATTCGCAATTGTTCTGCCCGGTGCCGCGCCTTCAGAAAATAGACATCCTATATGACATTTTAAGGAAAAGTGTTCAAAATGAAAGTTGTAGATCTCGTCGAGATCTACAACTTTGATGTTGAACACTTTTCCTAAAAATGTCATATAGGATGTCTATTTTCAAAAGGCGCGTGTTCTGCGTATATTACCTAAACTATGCGATTCGCAATTGTTATGCCCGTTGCCGTGCCTTCTGAAAATAGACATCCTATATGACATTTTTAGGAAAAGTGTTCAGCATGAAAGTTGTAGATCTCGTCAAGATCTACAACTTTGATGTTGAACACTTTTCCTAAAAATGTCATATAGGACGTCTATTTTCAAAAGGCGCGTGTTCTGCGTATATTACCTAAACTATGCGATTCGCAATTGTTCTGCCCGGTGCCGCGCCTTCAGAAAATAGTCATCCTATATGACATTTTTAGGAAAGTGTTCAACATGAAATTTGTAGATCTCGACGAGATCTACAACTTTCATGTTGAACACTTTCCTAAAAATGTCATATAGGACGTCTATTTTCAAATGGCGCGTGTTCTGCGTATATTACCTAAACTATGCGATTCGCAATTGTTCTGCCCCGTGCCGCGCCTTCAGAAAATAGACATCCTATATGAAATTTTTAGGAAAAGTGTTCAACATAAAAGTTGTAGATCTCGTCGAGATCTACAACTTTGATGTTGAACACTTTTCCTAAAAATGTCATATAGGACGTCTATTTTCAAAAGGCGCGTGTTCTGCGTATATTACCTAAACTATGCGATTCGCAATTGTTCTGCCCGGTGCCGCGCCTTCAGAAAATAGACATCTTATATGACATTTTTAGGAAAAGTGTTAGACATGAAAGTTGTAGATCTCGTCGAGATCTACAACTTTGATGTTGAACACTTTTCCTGAAAATGTCATATAGGACGTTTATTTTCAAAAGGCGCGTGTTCTGCGTATATTACCCAAACTATGCGATTCGCAATTGTTCTGTCCGGTGCCGCGCCTTCAGAAAATAGACATCCTATATGACATTTTTACGAAAAGTGTTCAACATGAAAGTTGTAGATCTCGACGAGATCTACAACTTTCATGTTGAACACTTTTCCTAAAAATTTCATATAGGACGTCTATTTTCAAAAGGCGCGTGTTCTGCGTATATTACCTAAACTATGCGATTCACAATTGTTTTGCCCGGTGCCGCGCCTTCAGAAAATAGACATCTTATATGACATTTTTAGGAAAAGTGTTCAACATGAAAGTTGTAGATCTCGTCGAGATCTACAACTTTGATGTTGAACACTTTTCCTAAAAATGTCATATAGGACGTCTATTTTCAAAAGAGCGTGTTCAGCGTATATTACCTAAACTATGCGATTCGCAATTGTTCTGCCCGGTGCCGCGCCTTCAGAAAATAGACATCCTATATGACATTTTTAGGAAAAGTGTTCAACATGAAAGTTGTAGATCTCGTCGAGATCTACAACTTTAATGTTGAACACTTTTCCTAAAAATGTCATATAGGACGTCTATTTTCAAAAGGCGCGTGTTCTGCGTATATTACCTAAACTATGCGATTCGCAATTGTTATGCCCGGTGCCGCGCCTTCAGAAAATAGACATCCTATATGACATTTTTAGGAAAAGTGTTCAACATGAAAGTTGTAGATCTCGACGAGATCTACAACTTTCATGTTGAACACTATTCCAAAAAATGTCATATAGGACGTCTATTTTCAAAAGGCGCGTGTTCTGCGTATATTACCTAAACTATGCGATTCGCAATTGTTCTGCCCGGTGCCGCGCCTTCAGAAAATAGACATCCTATATGACATTTTAAGGAAAAGTGTTCAAAATGAAAGTTGTAGATCTCGTCGAGATCTACAACTTTGATGTTGAACACTTTTCCTAAAAATGTCATAGAGGACGTATATTTTCAAAAGGCGCGTGTTCTGCGTATATTACCTAAACTATGCGATTCGCAATTGTTCTGCCCGTTGCCGCGCCTTCTGAAAATAGACATCCTATATGACATTTTTGTTAAAATTTTTGATTGGACCGTTTAGGAGTAAGCAGGAGTTGTATCAACAAGAGTTATAGCCAAACAACCACAATGCCAAAAAGCAACACAAGAAATCTTTATTGAAACAAAACTGCTTTACAATGCGAGGTATACATGGCGAGACATGATTCATCAGAATCACGGAGACGAGAGGAACAAAACACACCAAAAAAGGTAAAGCTGGCGGCTAGACAAGCTCAGACCGCACAAGCCGCACCACTCCAGAACTCGCCCGGCTTGCCCTGAGATCGCACGAACAGAAACCGGACAGACTGCCAGCACTGCAAGACCGCACCCCAGACCGCACGAACTGAAGCTTATTGGAACAAGGAACTGAAGCTGTCGCCAGACCGCAACTCAGACCGCCTAACCGCTGAAGGTCGCCTGATCACTAAGCTCGCTGCGAACAGCATAAGAACACAATAACCCAGTTCGTTGACAGACCGCAGACGAACTATTTATTCAAGCCACCGGAAATCACCAAGGAAGGAGACCGCACCCTGCTGACCGCAAACCTGCGAACACAACAAAGGTTAACTCGCATCCAAGTCGCGCGAACTCAAACTTGAGACCGCAGGAAACAATCCGGGCTCTGGTTCTTACAGTTCTTGTTAGGAATGACGGGCCATGCACCCCTATTTATAGGCGGGTGGACGGATGTCGTCACCGCACAAACCGGGATACAGTCACCACCCATCAGATCGCGAACGGTCTCAAAAGCCAGACCGCGCGAACAGACCTCTTGGACGATCACCCGACCAAGACGCAGATCAGCAGACAAGATCGCGCACAGGCCGCGCGAACACAAGACCGCGCACAAGCCGTGCGGTCTCAACAACGCTCCTTCCTTAGAACACTAGGAGCAAGCAAGGACCATCTGGACGACTTCAGACAAGTCGCCAGATCGCCAAGATAGACCGCCCGGGTAGACGGTCATATAGGAACAACCCGCCCGGTCTTTCAATAAGGGAACCAGGCAAACCAGCAGATCTACTCAGGAACAACCCGCATCTACCAAGAGCAGACCGCCCAGAAGAAGACCGGAAACAACCCGCAACAGGTCGCCAACGACCAAACCCAAGAAGCAAGCTGGCAGATCTCACCAGATCGCCAGAACCAAACCGCCAGAGCACCAACGCAGACCGCGCGGTCTCTGCGGTCTCCAGCCTTCAGACCGGCCGGACTCCCTTCCACTACACTTCAACAATTTCAACACTCCCCCTTGAAGTGGGAAGTGGAAACTAGCCCGAGCAACTCCCTTAACCGTGTAAACGGTCCCTTCGCCAGCGGCTTTGTGAAGATGTCTGCGACATTGTCCGCACTCCGAACATGCTCGACCATAAGAGATCCTCCCAACACCTTTTCACGAATGAAATGGTGCTCAATCTCTATATGCTTGGTCCTCGCGTGACAGACTGGATTGTTGACCAGCTTGAGAGCACTCTCATTGTCCCCGCGTAGCATAGTGGGACCTCGAACCTCCTGGTGAACGTCCTCTACCAACCTCCTGAGCCAAACGGCTTCCTGAGCTGCCAAGGCCGAAGCCTTGTACTCCGCTTCTGTGGTAGATACAGACACCGAGTCTTGCTTCTTGCTGCACCAAGAAATAGCTGTGGGGCCCGTCATAAAGACATAACCAGACGGTGATCTCCGATCATCCACGTCTCCTCCATAATCAGCATCCATGAAACCATGCAACTCCAAGCTTGACCCTCTCCTATATAGGAGACCCAAATCAGAGGTCGACTTCACATACTTCAAGATGCCTTTTGCCGCCAGAAGATGAGGTTTCTGTGGTTCCGCCATGTACCGACTCACTTTGCCAACTGCATAAGCAATATCAGGCCTCGTGATGGTCAAATAGATCAAGCTCCCAACCAGAGCTCGGAACACCAATGGTTCAGATACTCTCCCCTCATCCTTCCGAAGTTTATGATGTTGCTCCAGAGGTATAGAGCTGCTCTTCCCTTCCTCCATGCCGAATCGCTGAACAATCCGCTCCGCATAGCCAGCCTGAGAAATGAGCACTCCGCTCTCCCGCCTCTGGACCTCGAGTCCAAGGAAATGGTGGAGCTCCCCCAGATCCTTCATCTCGAATCTGATAGCAAGCTCAGCCCTGAGTCTTGCAACAGCTTCCTTCGAGTTTCCGGTGACAATCATGTCATCCACATACAACAGCACAATCACCCGAAACACCCCCTCCTTCTTGATGAACAAGCTAGAATTAGAGTCTGAAGCAACGAATCCACAGAATAAGAGATACTCTGCAATCTTACCGTACCACGCCCGAGGCGCTTGCTTCAACCCATACAGGGCCTTCTTCAATTTACAAACGTAGTCTGGATACTCCTTCGAGATGAAGCCTTGCGGTTGGATCATGAAGATATCCTTGTCAATCTCGCCGTATAAGAAGGCATTCTTCACGTCGAGTTGCCAAATCTCCCAACCACACGAAGCCGCCAAGGCAATAACAAACCGAACTGAAGTCATCTTTGCCACTGGACTAAACGTCTCATCATAATCTTCTCCATACTGCTGTGAAAACCCGCGAGCTACAAGGCGAGCTTTGTATCTTTCGATACTGCCGTCAGCTTTCTTCTTCAGCTTGAAAACCCACTTGCAAGTGACAGGAGTGGTGCCCTCGGGCTTGGGCACAAGAGACCAGGTCTCATTCTTCTTGAGAGCTGCCATCTCTTCTTGCATCGCAACGTCCCACTCCTTCACGCCTCTGGCCTTCTCAAAGCTCGACGGCTCCCTTTCATCCAAGGGACCAGCAAAGAAACATGAAACAAAGTTCACCATGTTTCCTCCTGTGTATCGGTCTGGTGGTTGAATAGTCCTCTTCGACCTCCTAAGAGGTTGCCCCTGACTAACCACCTCCTTAGCTGCTTCTTCAGACCTAGCTCCTCTTCCAGGCAAAATTGGAGCATCGCTCCCCCTGCTTCCAGAACCTGAAGCTTCCACCTCTGAGCTAGACACAGCTGGAGCTCCTGCTTAAATAGGCAACTCCACTTGAAGATCTTCAGCAGCCTTCCCTTTTATATCAACCCTGCTTTCCGGTAGCTCAACTCCTGAACTCCCTTTGTAAGAAGTCACTTCATCGAACACCACATCCCGAGAAACAATTGACCTCCGTGTCTCAGGATCCATGCATCTCCATCCCTTCTTCCGCTCATCATACCCAACAAAGACTAGCTTCCTTGCTTTCGCATCTAGCTTTGTCCGAAGAGCATCAGGAATATGCACATAGCAGGTTGACCCGAACACCCGAAGGTGTGCAACACTCGGCTTCTCCTTGAACATCAATTCGTGAGGGGTCTTCATGTTGATAGGACTCAGAGGCAATCTGTTGATGACATAAGCTGCACAAGACATTCCCTCCGCCCAGAAGGACTTTGGGATACTCTTGGCATGAAGCCAGCATTTGCAAGTTTCCGTCAGATGACGGATCTTCCTCTCGGCAACGCCATTCTGCTGTGGAGTATGGGCACAAGTGAGCTCTCTCCGAACGCCGTGTTTCCTGCAAAAACTTGAGAACTCACCAGAGGTGAACTCCCCACCATTGCCAGTTCTCAATTTCTTCACCCGCAGGCCTAGACGACCTTCCACCAGCTCCTTGAACTCCACAAACTTTGCAAAGGCTTCTGACTTCTCTTTCAAGAAATACACCCAGACATATCTGGTGTAATCGTCAATCAACACCAACATATATCTATTGCCTCCAAGGCTTGGGGTGGCAGTCGGTCCCATCAAATCACCGTGGATGCACTCCAACGGCACTTTGCACCTTGTTTGCGATTTGTCAAATGGAAGTCGATGAGACTTACCAAACTGACATCCTTCGCAGACATGACCGTCTCGATAGGAGGACAAGCTAGGCAATCCATTGACAAGGCCCCTTACCGCCATAGCCTTCAATTTGTGCATGCATACATGCCCCAACCTTTCATGCCAGATGGCCGCGCCATCATTGGTCCTCATCTTATCAACATAGGTACTTGTCGATAAAACAAACAAGTCCTTCACCCGCTTGCCGACATGAATAACATCTCCCTTTATCTCCGGTTGAGTTTTGAGAAACTTCACTTCTGTTGGGCCAAACAGAACGTGATAACCGGCGTCGACCGCATTGGTCACAGAGAAGAGATTTTTCTTCATACCAGGCACGTGATAAACACTCCTCAACGTGAGTGGACCCTTATCACTGCTCAGAGAGACGACTCCTTCGTGCTCTACTGGATGAATAGAATTATCAGCCGTAATGATAGCATTGTTACCTGAGTAAGGCGCCAAAGAAGAGAACTTTGATCCATCCCCGGTGAGGTGATGCCCACACCCTGAATCAACAATCCAGTCCTCATCATAGTTGATGGAAGCCAAGGCCTTAATGGGCATCGCCGTTATATTAGACGCAAAGGCTCCTCCCCATCCAACTTCACCAGACTTTGGCATCTCCTTCTCCACTGCATGTCCCGGCTGAAGATTCACCCGGCAATCTTTCTTGAAGTGCCCGGTCTTGTTGCATCTAAAGCATCTCGGTCCCTCTCCTTTCTTCTTCCCATCAAACTTAGGAGCATAGCCCCTATCTTGCTGACCTGAAGTGGAGGGTCCATCATGACCCGGTTTCTTCTTTTCCCATTTCTTCTTCTTCTTCCCAGAAAACATCACATCACTTTCTCCCCCGGAGATTGAAACCCATGCCATCTGTCTTGCTAAACTTTCTTGCGAAGCAAGAAGGTTCTCCAGCTCCAACAACGATGGTTGATTTGCCCAACCCTGAACTGAAGTCACAAAAGCAAGATACTCCTTCCGCAACCCGCGGATGATATGCCTCTTCAGTTTTGCTTCAGAGATAGGCTCATCAGGGTCCAATGCAGAAATTTCTGTCGTGAGGTTCTTCATCTTGAGGAAGAAGGTAGAAACAGAAAGATCACCTTGAGAGGCCTTCGCCAACTCATTTTCAAGATACTGTAGCCTCGCTATATTCTTCTTATTGAACAATCCATCCAAGGATGTCCAAATCTCAGCAGCAGATTTACATCCGATGATGTGATCAAACAGCTCCGGTGAGATAGCCCTCTTGAGAGTGAACTCAGCCTTAGCATTCGTCCTTCTCCAAAGTCTCACCTCTGCCATATTATCTCGTGCTGGAAACACCTCTTGGGTGTCTTCTCCTCCAACTACCTCCCATAGATCCTCGCCAAGCAAGTAACTCTCCATACACGACTTCCACTTTTTAAAGTTAGTCGATGCGAGGAGTTCAATACCAAGACCTCTTGCGTATCCACCTTCCATGGCAATCTAAGTGGTCTCTTCTTCACAAAGACGATGGCAACTCTAGTTGATCACTGCTTATCCACTCCAGAAACCTCCCTCTGATACCATGTTAAAATTTTTGATTGGACCGTTTAGGAGTAAGCAGGAGTTGTATCAACAAGAGTTATAGCCAAACAACCACAATGCCAAAAAGCAACACAAGAAATCTTTATTGAAATAGAACTGCTTTACAATGCGAGGTATACATGGCGAGACATGATTCATCAGAATCACGGAGACGAGAGGAACAAAACACACCAAAAAAGGTAAAGCTGGCGGCTAGACAAGCTCAGACCGCACAAGCCGCACCACTCCAGAACTCGCCCGGCTTGCCCTGAGATCGCACGAACAGAAAACGGACAGACTGCCAGCACTGCAAGACCGCACCCCAGACCGCACGAACTGAAGCTTATTGGAACAAGGAACTGAAGCTGTCGCCAGACCGCAACTCAGACCGCCTAACCGCTGAAGGTCGCCTGATCACTGAGCTCGCTGCGAACAGCATAAGAACACAATAACCCAGTTCGTTGACAGACCGCAGACGAACTATTTATTCAAGCCACCGGAAATCACCAAGGAAGGAGACCGCACCCTGCTGACCGCAAACCTGCGAACACAACAAAGGTTAACTCGCATCCAAGTCGCGCGAACTCAAACTTGAGACCGCAGGAAACAATCCGGGCTCTGGTTCTTACAGTTCTTGTTAGGAATGATGGGCCATGCACCCCTATTTATAGGCGGGTGGACGGATGTCGTCACCGCACAAACCGGGATACAGTCACCACCCATCAGATCGCGAACGGTCTCAAAAGCCAGACCGCGCGAACAGACCTCTTGGACGATCACCCGACCAAGACGCAGATCAGCAGACAAGATCGCGCACAGGCCGCGCGAACACAAGACCGCGCACAAGCCGTGCGGTCTCAACAACGCTCCTTCCTTAGAACACCAGGAGCAAGCAAGGACCATCTGGACGACTTCAGACAAGTCGCCAGATCGCCAAGATAGACCGCCCGGGTAGATGGTCATATAGGAACAACCCGCCCGGTCTTTCAATAAGGGAACCAGGCAAACCAGCAGATCTACTCAGGAACAACCCGCATCTACCAAGAGCAGACCGCCCAGAAGAAGACCGGAAACAACCCGCAACAGGTCGCCAACGACCAAACCCAAGAAGCAAGCTGGCAGATCTCACCAGATCGCCAGAACCAAACCGCCAGAGCACCAACGCAGACCGCGCGGTCTCTGCGGTCTCCAGCCTTCAGACCGGCCGGACTCCCTTCCACTACACTTCAACAATTTCAACAATTTTAAGGAAAAGTGTTCAGCATGAAAGTTGTAGATCTCGTCAAGATCTACAACTTTGATGTGAACACTTTTCCTAAAAATGTCATATAAGACGTCTATTTTCAAAAGTCGCGTGTTCTGCGTATATTACCTAAACTATGCGATTCGCAATTGTTCTGCCCGGTGCCGCTCCTTCAGAAAATAGTCATCCTATATGACATTTTTAGGAAAAGTGTTCAACATGAAAGTTGTCGATCTAGTCGAGATCTACAACTTTGATGTTGAACACTTTTCCTAAAAATGTCATATAGGACGTCTATTTTCAAAAGGCGCGTGTTCTGCGTATATTACCTAAACTATGCGATTCGCAATTGTTCTGCCCGGTGCTGCGCCTTCAGAAAATAGACATCCTATATGACATTTTTAGGAAAAGTGTTCCACATGAAAGTTGTAGATCTCGTCAAGATCTACAACTTTGATGTGGAACACTTTTCCTAAAAATATCATATAGGACGTCTATTTTCAAAAGGCGCGTGTTCTGTGTATATTACCTAAACTATGCGATTCGCAATTGTTCTGCCCGGTGCCGCGCCTTCAGAAAATAGACATCCTATATGACATTTTTAGGAAAAGTGTTCAACATCAAAGTTGTAGATCTTGTCGAGATCTATAACTTTGATGTTGAACACATTTCCTAAAAATGTCATATAAGACGTCTATTTTCAAAAGGCGCGTGTTCTGCGTATATTACCTAAACTATGCGATTCGCAATTGTTCTGCCCGGTGCCTGATGAGTCCTGATCATATACACTTTTATGGACTCATCTGGGCCGTTTTTCTAGTCATTCCACTGCACTTTAGCCTTGTTTTAGCTTATATTTGTTATCACTTGCTATGTGCACTTCTAGGCCCATTTTGGTGTTATTTCGTATCTTTCTTTGTTATTAGTTTTCTTGCGATGTTAAGTCCCACTTTCAGTGGCTAGACTGGTGTCGTACGCTGGAACAGGTGTCGTGCAGGTGTTTCCGGTGCAATTCTGCACAGGAACACTGCGCACGATCACCGGTTCTATTGCGCACGACCACTGGTCGTGCGCCACTGATCGTGTGCACTTAACCCTTTTTTATGAGTTCTGTTTGGTGCAGTGCGCACGACCATCTACGCTAGTGCGCACGACCACCGGTCGTGCGCCACTGTTCGTGCGCGCTTATCATCAATTTCATGAGTTCTGTTTCAACCAGTGCGCACGACCACCTATGATAGTGCGCACGACCACCGGTCGTGCGCCACTGGTCGTGCGAACATGTTATTTCATAATTTCTGTCTTTGCAGGTTTCGTCCAGGCAAAGCGCACGATCACCGAATTCTAGTGCGCACGACCACTGGTCGTGCGCCACTGACCGTGCGCACTGTTTATTCCAGCGCCTATAAATCGACCTGCTCGCGATTTAGGTCATATACTCCGCATTTTTCCGCCGTTCTTCCGCCGTTCCGCGCCAGTTTCGCCCCTCCACCGCCGCCCACCATCTGGAGGTGCTCCGGGCTTGTTCTTCACGCCAATCTTGAGCCGGAGTTTCCTCTCGGCCTCCTCCTTCATCCAAGAGCTCCAAAGGAAGACCTAGCCGCCATTGCCATCAAGCAAGAGGAAGTTTGCAACCTCTACCGGATCGTGACACGAAGAAGACGGGTCCATTGGAGAGTCGTGACAGCTCTCTCTACCCCGGACGTAGTTGCGGACCGAGCTTGGACGCGGATTGACAACCCGGCGATTCCAACCGTGAATCTACAACGAGACTTCGGATTCGGTCGATTTCTTGTCATATTCTTCTCTTTTTGATGTATATGTAGCTAGATCTAATCATTATAATGAAGTGGCACTTGAATTAGTTATATTTACATATATATTTCATGTCTATGTGATTGTGTAATTTATCTATTTGAGTTGCTTGAGGTGCGCCACCATCCATTTTCCACTCCACCACCGTGTCCGGTGCCGCACTAGCAATTGCTAGTGGCGTGCTTGTCGAAGAGGTGCTTGCGACCCTCATCCGTATGCCTACTCTTCCATCTGCCTAGCGAAGCGTGGCATAACGGCCCGTGTAATCCATTTCGACTCCGCCGGTGCGAACCATTCCATCCTCTAGCCTGCTCGTCCATCCGCCTACTGAAGCGTGGCATCGCGGCCCGTATTCCATCCCGCCTAACGAAGCAGTGTGCTCAAGGCCAGCATAGTTCGATTCCGCTTGCCTACTCGTCCATCCGCCCTTTCGACGCAGCGCGCTCAAGGCCAACCTATTCTCCATCCCGCCAAGCGAAGCATTGCATAGCGGCATTGCATAGGAGTAGTTGATAGCTTTTATTTTATTTTCCAAAAGCCAACCCAACTCCCCCGCATTCCATCCGATTTAAGGACTTCAATCTCAAGTCCTTCCTCGAAACCTAACTCCACCTTACCGTGTTCCTCAAGAGACCGACACTCGGGGATTTTCCCCATTATTATTACTTGCGCGACCGGTGCACTTGCCGAATCATCCCATCAGTGCCGCGCCTTCAGAAAATAGACATCCTATATGACATTTTTAGGAAAAGTGTTCAACATGAAAGTTGTAGATCTCGTCGAGATCTACAACTTTGATGTTGAACACTTTTCCTAAAAATGTCATATAGGACGTCAATTTTCAAAAGGCGCGTGTTCTGCGTATATTACCTAAACTATGCGATTCGCAATTGTTCTGCCCGGTGCCGCGCCTTCAGAAAATAGACATCCTATATGACATTTTTAGGAAAAGTGTTCAGCATGAAAGTTGTAGATCTCGAACACTTTTCCTAAAAATGTCATATAGGACGTATATTTTCAAAAGGCGCGTGTTCTGCGTATATTACCTAAACTATGCGATTCGCAATTATTCTGCCCGGTGCCGCGCCTTCAGAAAATAGACATCCTATATGACATTTTTAGGAAAAGTGTTCAACATGAAAGTTGTAGATCTCGTCGAGATCTACAACTTTGATGTTGAACACTTTTCCTAAAAATGTCATATAGGACGTCTATTTTCAAAAGGCGCGTGTTCTTCGTATATTACCTAAACTATGCGATTCGCAATTGTTCTGCCCGGTGCCGCGCCTTCAGCAAATAAACATCCTATATGACATTTTTAGGAAAAGTGTTCAACATGAAAGTTGTAGATCACGACGAGATCTACAACTTTCATGTTGAACACTTTTCCTAAAAAGGTCATATAAGATATCTATTTTCTGAAGGCGCGTGTTCTGCGTATATTACCTAAACTATGCGATTCGCAATTGTTCTGACCGGTGCCGCGCCTTCAGAAAATAGACATCCGATATGACATTTTTAGGAAAAGTGTTCAACATGAAAGTTGTAGATCTCGTCGAGATCTACAACTTTGATGTTGAACACTTTTCCTAAAAATGTCATATAGGACGTCTATTTTCAAAAGGCGCATGTTCAACAATTGCGAATCGCATAGTTTAGGTAATATACGCAGAACACGCGCCTTTTGAAAATAGACGTCCTATATGACATTTTTAGGAAAAGTGTTCAACATAAAAGTTGTAGATCTCGTCGAGATCTACAACTTTCATGTTGAACACTTTTCCTAAAAATGTCATATAGGATGTCTATTTTCTGAAGGCGCGGCACCGGGCAGAACAATTGCGAATCGTATAGTTTAGGTAATATACGCAGAACACGCGCCTTTTGAAAATAGACGTCCTATATGACATTTTTAGGAAAAATGTTCAACATCAAAGTTGTAGATCTCGACGAGATCTACAACTTTCATGTTGAACACTTTTCCTAAAAATGTCATAAATGATGTCTATTTTCTGAAGACGCGGCACCGGGCAGAACAATTGCGAATCGCATAGTTTAAGTAATATACACAGAACACGCGCCTTTTGAAAATAGACGTCCTATATTACATTTTTAGAAAAAGTGTTCAACATCAAAGTTGTAGAGGTCGACGAGATCTACAACATTGATGTTGAACACGTTTCCTAAAATTTCATATAGGATGTCTATTTTCTGAAGGCGCGGCACCGGGCAGAACAATTGCGAATCGCATAGTTTAGGTAATATACGCAGAACACGCGCCTTTTGAAAATAGACGTCCTATATGACATTTTTAGGAAAAGTGTTCAAAATGAAAGTTGTAGATCTCGACTTTCATGTTGAACACTTTTCCTAAAAATGTCATATAGGATGTCTATTTTCTGAAGGCGCGGCACCGGGCAGAACAATTGCGAATCGCATAGTTTAGGTAATATACGCAGAACACGCGCCTTTTGAAAATAGACGTCCTATATGACATTTTTAGGAAAAGCGTTCAACATCAAAGTTGTAGATCTCGACGAGATATACAACTTTCATGTTGAACAATTTTCCTAAAAATGTCATATAGGATGTCTATTTTCTGAAAGCGCGGCACCGGGCAGAACAATTGTGAATCGCATAGTTTAGGTAATATACGCAGAACACGCGCCTTTTGAAAATAGACGTCCTATATGACATTTTTAGGAAAAGTGTTCAACATCAAAGTTGTAGATCTCGATGAGATCTACAACCTTCATGTTGAACACTTTTCCTAAAAATGTCATATAGGATGTCTATTTTCTGAAGGCGCGGCACCGGGCAGAACAATTGCGAATCGCATAGTTTAGGTAATATACGCAGAACACGCGCCTTTTGAAAATAGACGTCCTATATGACATTTAGGAAAAGTGTTCAACATCAAAGTTGTAGATCTCGACGAGATCTACAACTTTCATGTTGAACACTTTTCCTAAAAATGTCATATAGGATGTCTATTTTCTGAAGGCGCGACACCGGGCAGAACAATTGCGAATCGCATAGTTTAGGTAATATACGCAGAACACGCGCCTTTTGAAAATAGACGTCCTATATGACATTTTTAGGAAAAGTGTTGAACATCAAAGTTGTAGATCTCGACGAGATCTACAACTTTCATGTTGAACACTTTTCCTAAAAATGTCATATAGGATGTCTATTTTCTGAAGGCGCGGCACCGGGCAGAACAATTGCGAATCGCATAGTTTAGGTAATATACGCAGAACACGCGCCTTTTTGAAAATAGACGTCCTATATGACATTTTTAGGAAAAGTGTTCAACATCAAAGTTGTAGATCTCGTCGAGATCTACAACTTTCATGTTGAACACTTTTCCTAAAAATGTCATATAGGATGTCTATTTTCTTAAGGCGCGGCACCGGGCAGAACAATTGCGAATCGCATAGTTTAGGTAATATACGCAGAAAACGCACCTTTTGAAAATAGACGTCCTATATAACATTTTTAGGAAAAGTGTTCAACATCAAAGTTGTAGATCTCGACGAGATCTAGAGATCTACAACTTTCATGTTGAACACTTTTCCTAAAAATGTCATATAGGATGTCTATTTTCTGAAGGCGCGGCACCGGGCAGAACAATTGCGAATCGCATAGTTTAGGTAATATACGCAGAACACGCGCCTTTTGAAAATAGACGTTCTATATGACATTTTTAGGAAAAGTGTTCAACATCAAAGTTGTAGATCTCGACGAGATCTACAACTTTCATGTTGAACACTTTTCGTAAAAATGTCATATAAGATGTCTATTTTCTGAAGGCGCGGCACCGGGCAGAACAATTGCGAATCGCATAGTTTAGGTAATATACGCAGAACACGCGCCTTTTGAAAATAGACGTCCTATATGACATTTTTAGGAAACGTGTTCAACATCAAAGTTGTAGATCTCGATGAGATCTACAACTTTGTTGTTGAACACGTTTCCTAAAAATGTCATATAGGATGTCTATTTTCTGAAGGCGCGACACCGGGCAGAACAATTGCGAATCGCATAGTTTAGGTAATATACGCAGAACACGCGCCTTTTGAAAATAGACGTCCTATATGACATTTTTAGGAAAAGTGTTCAACATGAAAGTTGTAGATCTCGTCGAGATCTACAACTTTCATGTTGAACACTTTTCCTAAAATTGTTATATAGGATGTCTATTTTCTGAAGGCGCGGCACCGGGCAGAACAATTGCGAATCGCATAGTTTAGGTAATATACGCAGAACACGCGCCTTTTGAAAATAGACGTCCTTTTTGACATTTTTAGGAAAAGTGTTCAGCATCAAAGTTGTAGATCTCAACGAGATCTACAACTTTCATGTTGAACACTTTTCCTAAAAATGTCATATAGGATGTCTATTTTCTGAAGGCGCGGCACCGGGCAGAACAATTGTGAATCGCATAGTTTAGGAAATATACGCAGAATACGCGCCTTTTGAAAATAGACGTCATATATGACATTTTTAGGAAAAGTGTTCAACATGGAAGTTGTAGATCTCGTCGAGATCTACAACTTTCATGTTGAACACTTTTCCTAAAAATGTCATATATGATGTCTATTTTCTGAAGGCGCGGCACCGGGCAGAACAATTGCGAATCACATAGTTTAGGTAATATACGCAGAACACGCGCCTTTTGAAAATAGACGTCCTATATGACATTTTTAGGAAAAGTGTTCAGCATGAAAGTTGTAGATTTCTCATCGAGATCTACAACTTTCATGTTGAACACTTTTCCTAAAAATGTCATATAGGATGCTTATTTTCTGAAGGCGCGGCACCGGGCAGAACAATTGCGAATCGCATAGTTTAGGTAATATACGCAGAACACGCGCCTTTTGAAAATAGACGTCCTATATGACATTTTTAGGAAAAGTGTTCAACATTAAAGTTGTAGATCTCGACGAGATCTACAACTTTCATGTTGAACACTTTTTCTAAAAATGTCATATAGGATATCTATTTTTTGAAGGCGCGGCACCGGGCAGAACAATTGCGAATCGCATAGTTTAGGTAATATACGCAGAACACGCGCCTTTTGAAAATAGACGTCCTATATGACATTTTTAGGAAAAGTGTTCAACATGAAAGTTGTAGATCTCGACGAGATCTACAACTTTCATGTTGAACACTTTTCCTAAAAATGTCATATAGGATGTCTATTTTCTGAAGGCGCGGCACCGGGCAGAACAATTGCGAATCGCATAGTTTAGGTAATATACGCAGAACACACGCCTTTTGAAAATAGACGTCCTATATGACATTTTTAGGAAAAGTGTTCAGCATGAAAGTTGTAGATCTCTCGTCGAGATCTACAACTTTCATGCTGAACACTTTTCCTAAAAATGTCATATATGATGTTTATTTTCTGAAGGCGCGGCACCGGGCAGAACAATTGCGAATCGCATAGTTTAGGTAATATACGCAGAACACGCGCCTTTTGAAAATAGACGTCCTATATGACATTTTTAGGAAAAGTGTTGAACATCAAAGTTGTAGATCTCGACGAGATCTACAACTTTCATGTTGAACACTTTTCCTAAAAATGTCATATAGGATGTCTATTTTCTGAAGGCGCGGCACCGGGCAGAACAATTGCGAATCGCATAGTTTAGGTAATATACGCAGAACACGCGCCTTTTTGAAAATAGACGTCCTATATGACATTTTTAGGAAAAGTGTTCAACATCAAAGTTGTAGATCTCGTCGAGATCTACAACTTTCATGTTGAACACTTTTCCTAAAAATGTCATATAAGATGTCTATTTTCTTAAGGCGCGGCACCGGGAAGAACAATTGCGAATCGCATAGTTTAGGTAATATACGCAGAAAACGCACCTTTTGAAAATAGACGTCCTATATAACATTTTTAGGAAAAGTGTTCAACATCAAAGTTGTAGATCTCGACGAGATCTAGAGATCTACAACTTTCATGTTGAACACTTTTCCTAAAAATGTCATATAGGATGTCTATTTTCTGAAGGCGCGGCACCGGGCAGAACAATTGCGAATCGCATAGTTTAGGTAATATACGCAGAACACGCGCCTTTTGAAAATAGACGTTCTATATGACATTTTTAGGAAAAGTGTTCAACATCAAAGTTGTAGATCTCGACGAGATCTACAACTTTCATGTTGAACACTTTTCGTAAAAATGTCATATAAGATGTCTATTTTCTGAAGGCGCGGCACCGGGCAGAACAATTGCGAATCGCATAGTTTAGGTAATATACGCAGAACACGCGCCTTTTGAAAATAGACGTCCTATATGACATTTTTAGGAAAAGTGTTCAACATCAAAGTTGTAGATCTCGATGAGATCTACAACTTTGTTGTTGAACACGTTTCCTAAAAATGTCATATAGGATGTCTATTTTCTGAAGGCGCGACACCGGGCAGAACAATTGCGAATCGCATAGTTTAGGTAATATACGCAGAACACGCGCCTTTTGAAAATAGACGTCCTATATGACATTTTTAGGAAAAGTGTTCAACATCAAAATTGTAGATCTCGACGATATCTACAACTTTCATGTTGAACACTTTTCCTAAAAATGTCATATAAGATGTCTATTTTCTGAAGGCGCGGCACCGGGCAGAATAATTGTGAATCGCATAGTTTAGGTAATATACGCAGAACACGCGCCTTTTGAAAATAGACGTCCTATACGACATTTTTAGGAAAAGTGTTCAACATCAAAGTTGTAGTTCTCGTCGAGATCTACAACTTTCATGTTGAACACTTTTCCTAAAAATGTCATATAGGATGTCTATTTTCTGAAGGCGCGGCACCGGGCAGAACAATTGCGAATCGCATAGTTTAGGTAATATACGCAGAACACGCGCCTTTTTGAAAATAGACGTCCTATATGACATTTTTAGGAAAAGTGTTCAACATCAAAGTTGTAGATCTCGTCGAGATCTACAACTTTCATGTTGAACACTTTTCCTAAAATTGTTATATAGGATGTCTATTTTCTGAAGGCGCGGCACCGGGCAGAATAATTGCGAATCGCATAGTTTAGGTAATATACGCAGAACACGCGCCTTTTGAAAATAGACGTCCTTTTTGACATTTTTAGGAAAAGTGTTCAGCATCAAAGTTGTAGATCTCAACGAGATCTACAACTTTCATGTTGAACACTTTTCCTAAAAATGTCATATAGGATGTCTATTTTCTGAAGGCGCGGCACCGGGCAGAACAATTGTGAATCGCATAGTTTAGGAAATATACGCAGAATACGCGCCTTTTGAAAATAGACGTCATATATGACATTTTTAGGAAAAGTGTTCAACATGGAAGTTGTAGATCTCGTCGAGATCTACAACTTTCATGTTGAACACTTTTCCTAAAGATGTCATATATGATGTCTATTTTCTGAAGGCGCGGCACCGGGCAGAACAATTGCGAATCACATAGTTTAGGTAATATACGCAGAACACGCGCCTTTTGAAAATAGACGTCCTATATGACATTTTTAGGAAAAGTGTTCAGCATGAAAGTTGTAGATTTCTCATCGAGATCTACAACTTTCATGTTGAACACTTTTCCTAAAAATGTCATATAGGATGCTTATTTTCTGAAGGCGCGGCACCGGGCAGAACAATTGCGAATCGCATAGTTTAGGTAATATACGCAGAACACGCGCCTTTTGAAAATAGACGTCCTATATGACATTTTTAGGAAAAGTGTTCAACATTAAAGTTGTAGATCTCGACGAGATCTACAACTTTCATGTTGAACACTTTTTCTAAAAATGTCATATAGGATATCTATTTTTTGAAGGCGCGGCACCGGGCAGAACAATTGCGAATCGCATAGTTTAGGTAATATACGCAGAACACGCGCCTTTTGAAAATAGACGTCCTATATGACATTTTTAGGAAAAGTGTTCAACATGAAAGTTGTAGATCTCGACGAGATCTACAACTTTCATGTTGAACACTTTTCCTAAAAATGTCATATAGGATGTCTATTTTCTGAAGGCGCGGCACCGGGCAGAACAATTGCGA
>JAWHQI010000086.1:0-137500 GCA_033032865.1 Dactylorhiza incarnata
TTTTTCCCGGGACCCTTATCCGCTGAAGGTTCTCGCTCTAGGAGCGGGGGAGTTGACGGTGGTCTCGGGGGCAGGAGAGTTGCGCAGTGGAGGGGTAACACAGTGGTCCCAAAGGTGAGAGCTACAGAAACCCCGGGTCAGGAAAAGAGTGAAAGGTAAAAAGCAGGCGAGAAGGCAGTGAGGAGCTTACCATGCGCAGGCAGGATCTCATCAGGAATGGTTAATAGGGCGGGCTCCTGGGCCGGTGGAGTGCTCCCGGGAGCAGGCGGGGAAGATTGGCAGTTGCCCGGTTGGTCTCAGGGGGACCTTCAGTCGCCTGCAGGTTCTGCGAATGGTTAAAGTGACTAAGATATCGCATCATCAAGGTCGGCTCTAAAGGCGAGGTAGGTTGCATTACCTCAGCAGTATTGACCGGAGGGATGTTAGAAAGAGGGGGGGGGGGGGTCTCCGACGCGGACTCCCTCGCCAATGTGGGTCTCGCCGGACCACCTTGGCCTTCTTCAACCGATAGGGCTTGGAAGGATCCCTCGTTGACGAGAGCCAGGGGCGTACCGGGTGGTCGTAGGAGCAGTCTCCCCCTGTGCGGCGGCGAGACGGTCCATCATACCTTGCGAAAGTGATCTCGGCGTCGGCCTCCTGAATGTCATAGCGAGAGATCAGAGATGAAAAAGAGAATAGTGATTGGAGAACTAGCTCTCCGGCAAGGCAGTGACTGGGGACGTATTTATAGCAAAGAGGAGGGCACCACCAGAAAGATTCCCTCCAGGTCAGCAAAGCACTCGCCGAATATTTAGGGTTGGACTTTTCTTTCCGAGCAAAGGACTCGCTCGCAAAGAGCGGGGATTGTGTACAACCACATATTCGCCGAGTGGGTCCCCGAGGCCCCAGGAATCAAAAGGCAGATATGGGTCATAGAATCTTTTGGGCGAGTGAGGCCCCACTCGCGGGGCACTCGTGTATTGTCAAAGCAGACAGGCGAGAGTTGGTAGTCAAGACTTCACCCGCCGAGTGAGCCGAGTGCCTGGCGAGTGGTGCCCTCACGGACCACTCGGCCCCTCCGAGTGTCTGGCGAGTGATGCCCTCACTGACCACTCGCCCGGTGTAAAGCAACGGGCAAGGGGCCTGGCAAGTGGTGCCTTCACGGACCACTCGCCCTGAAGGCTTTAGAGGGAAATTACCAAGATACCCTTTGTGGGCTGTCAATAGCCCTTCAGAACAGCAGAGTTAGGCTGTTAGCAGACCAATTTGGGATGCAATTAGTAAAATCAAAAGGCGGATTCATGCTATTTGCAGACCAGCCTAAAAAAATCTATAAATAGACCCTTAAGGGCACCTTGGAGGAGATCAGACCTTTTGATCTCTCTCCTCCAGGCTAGTTTCGGAGTTGGCTGCTAGTGCCCTCCAAGGTGCCCGCCTGAGCATTGGTTTGGAGGGGAAGCTCTCTAAGATCTTCCGGGTGTGTGGCGGGACCTCCTCGCTACAGCCTTGGGTCTGTTCCAGATTCTACATCCACAGTCAAGAGAGTTTAGTGAGGGAGAAGTAAGCACGGGATACACCCCCCTATGGGTCTGAACTCGTGAGACCGGTTGACGATTTCAACACCTACTTGCTTCAAAACTAAAAGCACTAAAGTTAGAGCTGTCGGAAGACCTGCTCGTGCATTTAGTTCTGAATTCTATTCCTGCACAATTCAGTCAATTCAAGTCAGTTATAACTGTCTAAATGAGACATTGTCTCTTAATGAGCTCATTTCATATTGTGTGCAGGAGGAGGATAGATTGGCGCAAGAAAGGATAGAGAGTGCTCATATGGCAGTGGGTTCCTCTGACAAAGGCCAGAAAAGAAAGAAGGAAAACAAGCTGTAAGTGGACCTCCACAAAGGAAGCCAAAAAAGGAACAGGATAAATGTTCCACCTGTTTCTTTTGTCGGGGTGGTGGACATGTGAAGAAAGACTGTGCCAAATACCACGCCTGGCATGCTAAGAAGGGTACACTTCTCACTTTAGTTTGTTCTGAAATTAATTTAACTTCTGTACTTAAACACACTTGGTGGATAGATTCTGGTGCTACTACTCACAAAAGTGTGTCTATGCAGGGTTGCCTGAGTTGCCGAAAGCCAAGTGATGGTGAAAGATACATCTTTGTGGGCGATGACAAATCAGTTGAAGTTGAAGCTATATGCACTTTTCGTTTATTATTAGATAATGGTCATTATCTAGATTTGTTTGAGACTTTTATTGTACCGTCTTTTAGACGGAATTTGATTTCTATTTTTGTATTGGACAAATTTGGTTACAATTGCTCTTTTGGAAATAATAAATTTAGTCACCTTCTGAATTCAAATCTTATTGGCACTGGTTATTTATCTAATAATGATAACTTATATTTGCTTAATACAATATCTTTATATAATGAAACATTGCATGTTAATTCAAGAGGTACCAAACGTAAATTAATTAATCATAATTCTGCCTCTTTATGACACAAGCACACAGGGCACATCTCCAAACGAAGAATTAAGAGACTTGTGTCTGACGGAATTCTTGATTCCCTTGATTTTACAGACTTTAAGATTTGCATAGACTGTATAAAAGGGAAACAAACGAACATAAGGAAGATAGGTGTCAGTAGATCTACGAAAGTCTTAGAACTGATACACACTGATATATTTGGACCTTTCCCTACGGATTCTTGGAATGGTCAATAATATTATATCACGTTCATAGACGATTACTCTCGTTATGGATACATCTATCTTATTCATGAGAAGTCACTGGACGTACTTAAAGCCTATAAAGCTGAGGTGGACAACCAACTCGGCAAACGGATTAAAGCGGTCAGATCTGATCGTGATGGTGAATACTACGGTAGATATGACAGATCAGGAGAACAACGTCCAGGCCCTTTTGCTAAATTCCTAGAGGAGTGTGGTGTTGTCCCTCAATACACCATGCCTGGTACCCCTACCATGAATGGCGTTGCTGAGAGGCGAAATAGAACGCTTAAGGATATGGTAAGAAGTATGATTGCTCATTCTTCTTTATCTCAATCCCTCTGGGGTGAAGCACTCAAGACTGCAGTTTATGTCCTCAACAGAGTCCCAACTAAAGCAATACCAAAAACCCCTTATGAGCTTTGGAATGGTCGAAAGCCCCGCCTAAAGCATCTTCAGGTTTGGGGTTGTCCAGCTGAGGCTAGGGCCGCTAGGCCTTATAGGCCAAATACAAATAAATTGGACTCTAGAACGGTGAGCTGCTATTTTGTTGGGTATTCTGAAAAATTCGGGGATATAAATTTTATGATCCTATTGCTAAGGTTTTCTTCGAGACTGGTAATGCTCGATTCTTTGAAGATGTTGAGTATGGAGGGAAAGATATGGTTAGACTTTTTCTTTGAAGAGAAATTTATTTCTCTTCCTACAGTTGTTACTGACAATACTCAGGATTTCATTCCTGATGATATCGCTCCAGTAATAAATCCAGATGACATTATTGAAGAGCTTCCTCATACAGTTCCAAATAAACAAAATCACCAACCTCAAGAACCATTGTCATTAAGGAGATCCACTAGAGAAAGAAGAAGGGCGGTGCCAGATGATTATATCATTTTTCTCCAAGAACATGAAGATGGCCAAGGGATGTTAGATGATGATTCGATCAATCTCAATCAGGTTGTTCAGTGTTCTAATTCTCAGCAGTGGATTAATGCCATGAAGGAAGAGATGAAGTCCATGAAGGACAATGACATTTGGGATCTTGTCACATTACCCAAAGGTGTGAAACTCATTGGTTGTAAATGGATATTTAAAACCAAAAGGGATTCAAAGGGTAATATTGAAAGATATAAGACATGTATTGTCGCTAAAGGATTTACTCAACGTAAGGCATTGACTACAAAGAGACTTTTTCTCCGGTTTAATCGAAAGACTCTTTTAGAACTATTATGACATTAGTAGCACATTTTGATCTTGAGCTACATCAGATGGATGTTAAGACTGTGTTTCTCAATGGTGACATTGATGAGACGATCTACATGGTGCAACCAAATTACTTTGAGTCTAGAGACCCAAAGAAGAAGTTTTGCAAATTAAAGAAATCCATCTATGAACTCAAACAAGCGTCTCGACTGTGGTATTTCAAATTTTATCAAGTAGTCATCTCCTTCGGGTTTGAGATGAATGTTGCAGATGATTGCATATACCATAGATTTAGTGGAGTAAATATATCTTCCTGATCTTATACGTGGATGACATCTTGCTTGCCAACAATGAAATAGATATACTGCATGAGACCAAGAAACTTCGTTCAAAGAAATTTGAAATGAAAGATCTTGGTGACGCATCTTTTGTACTAAGCATACAGATACACCGAGACCGCACTCGAGGTATACTTGGGTTATCACATAAAAGCTATATCGATATGATTCTCAAAAGATTTGGCATGCAGGATTGTAAGCCAGGAGATAACCCTGTGGCTAAGGGAGACAAATTTTGTCTCAATCAATGCCCCAAAATTAAAGCTGAGGAATTCGAGATGCAAAATCTTCCTTATGCATCGGTGATAACTTCCCAAAAAGAAGTTATCTTAATCCATTATTCCAACTCTTTAGCTAATTTATTTGATGATTATGAATAAAAAGTATATAAAATGAATAGATTATTATTTGGATTAAGTTCGGTTATTATTGTTGTTTTTATATGTTTTATCGCAGGAATTACAAAGAGTCTAACTTAACATCAAAGGTTAATGATATATTAAAGTCAAGAACATGTTGCAACAAGGCCACAACAAATCCAGCGCAGCTTTATGAAGAAAAATCCAGCAGAAAATTTGTTGTAACAAATTTAAATTTGTTACAAAAAATCTAGTTCCGTTCAATCCTGGCAAACTGTGCATAAATTATTTGTTGCAACAAATCGATGTAATTCTGAAAAATCAAACTCCGAAAATATTTAAAACCCGACAGTTTTATGTTGAAAAAACACATCTTATTCGGCCATATGGTGTCTCTAAAGTTGGCGTATGACTACATAAGGTGAGGAGGAGAGAGAAATAGGGATCTATTCATCTTCTATCATTTTCGAAAATGGAGAAAAACAGGAGGAAAGAAAAGAACCGAATTTTAGGCGCCATGTACTGTAAGATCTCTCTAGTTTTGCGACTTTCTTTCTTAGTTATGAACTAAAATCTTTAAGTATTGTATGAAGAAAGTATTGTGCTTGTTTTGATGATGTAAATTTTCTTATGTGGAGTTTGTTTGATGAATTTCCTTGGTGGAACTTTTGAATTTGTGTAATAAAACTTTTGGCTTATGTTTTCATCTTCTATTTTGCTACGAGAATCGAGAGATGAGTGGTATAAATTTTTAACTAAGAGTTTCTATCCTTACAGTGTATTTTGAGATTCGAGAGAGGAGAAGTACAATCGCTCACAAGTTCGTCGTAGTAAAGAAGAGAGAAAAAGATTCCCTCCTTTTGCTAGCAAATCCGATTTCTACTTTATGCAATATTCTTCATTCTTCCTAAGTTAGAGATGGCTAAGGGAATATATAATATTAAGATTTTCGAGATTCGAGAGATGATGACTTCTTCCATAAAAATCGTTGCAAGATAGTTTAATCAAACATTCTTACCTAATATTATTTTTAGGCATCATTTCAACATACACAAGAAATCTGAAATACAAGACTGCATCTTTTCCAACTAATAAAAGTATTTCTAAATTTTCACAACATTCTAGTTAGTTTAAATCTTTGTTAAACTCTTTACTACTTTGAAAAATCACCTCATTTGATTTACTTGAATTTAAAGAAACGGTGTAACTGATATTTGCAAGCACTAAATTAATCATTTTTTCGTGAGAACGATCTCTACTCACACTTTATTACTTGATCCGACACGTGCACTTGCGTATAAACAATTTCCCGCGTATCAATCGGCTGTAGGAAGTCTCATGTATGCTCAAGTATGTACGCGTCCGGATATTGCGTTCATAGTTGGAATGTTGGCAGATATCTGAGTAATCCAGGACTGGATCATTGGAAAGCAGCCAAACGGTCATACGATACCTGAAAAGGACAAAGGCTTTCATGCTCAATTATAAAAGGTCTGATCAGCTGGAGATCATTGGGTATTTTGATTCAGACTTTGCTGGATGTCAAGACATCAAGAGATCCACTTCCGGCTATGTATATGTTTTGGCTAGATGAGTTATATCATGGAAAAGTGTCAAACAGACACTCACAGCTTCCTCGACCATGGCAACAGAATTTATAGCATGTTATGAGGCATCCAATCATGGAATATGGCTGCAAAATTTTGTCACAGGACTGCGCATCTTGGATGTGTTGAAAGACCACTCAAGTTATTTTGTGACAATAAGTCTGCAATGATGTATTCCAATAACAGCACGAGTAGCTCTAAATCTAAGCACATAGAGATTAAGTTCCTGGTTGTTAAAAAGAGAGTTCACATTGGACATATGTCTATAAAGCATATTGGGACAAACTTCATGTTAGCAGATCGACTTACTAAGGGTTTGACACCAAAAGTCTTTCACGAGCACACTGCTCATATGAGTGTCATTCTATTAGAGGATATGTTGTGTTAGTGAGAGTTTGTATTTTGATGCTTATTTGTTGTATGACATTTTATGATTATTATTCTGCAGAATAAACATTCATTATTGCACGCTGAATCTAATTATTTTGATCTCATTAAAGTTAAAGTAGGACCAGTTGAAAATAGACATGTCAAGATCACATTATATGTCATTTTCACGCCACACATCCATACTTGATCTATGTCATTGATTGTGCGCACCTATGCGACCATTGATGGGTCTAGCTACGATTATAGTAGCGAAGATCTCTTTGATCATATGTTCGTATAATCATGGACCAGATTGGATGGAAATGTTTTCAGAAATGACAGCAATTTTTGAGCTCATAAGGTTATCATATAATGCGCAGTTAAGAAATTAACATATGTTGACTCAAGTGGGAGATTGTTAGAAATAATAATTATGTGGGTCATATATGTTAATTATGCTCGTTAATGGTCTATCATTAACATCGACCCAATTTAGGTGATCAAATAATTTGGTGGATTACGTTTCATATTGTATGGACGATTTAAATAATGTGTGGATACCTGACGTCATTTATATTTATATGATGGGCTTAAATGTAAATGACTGCATTAGGTTTTAATTATAAATAGGTTATGGTCCCCGGGTCACAAGGCATCATGTTCACTCTCATTCAGTTCTAGCATCCCATCGCTGGAGAGAGCCTAAGGAGGAAGAGGAGGAGTCGTCTTCTTCGTCAGGACCTTGTAGACTTGGAAGATCCGTGACCGCAATAATCCATCTAAATGGATTCAGTATGCTTCCACTCATGTTTTCTCCGTCTCGATGTTTCGACTAGAGCGAATTCGTCTCCGTCATGGTTTCACGGATTCACCCCAACACATGCTTCCTCTTCGTCTTTGTCGCTGGGCAAACACAGCCAAGAGGAGTAAACTAGTACCAGAAAAATACTGTCAAACTAGATCTTCGACATCCACAATGAGCATTTTAGGGCGTCAGTGTCAGCAATATTTTAGTGCTCCGACGTCGGCGAGCAGGTAGGGTGAATTTTTTTCATAAACGCAGAAGAGCAAGAGCCTGTTTGGGGCGACGGTAAGAGTGCGGTGGCATTTATTTAAAAATGCCACAGCACCGCTTCAGCTGTTTGGTGTGCGAACGCCAGACCGCGGAATGCTAAAATAGCATTTTAAGGCTTTTTTGGACCACAGACCCTCCCCCCCCCCCCCCCCCCCGCCCCGCTTTCGTGTTTCTATTCTGCAGCACGGTTCTTCCCGATCTCGCGAAACCTTCTGTGCCGAGCCGTGAAAGAAGAAGCCTCTACGATCACAAACACCATCTTGGCTCCTTTCTTCTTTGCCATGGTGATCTCCTCGTTCTGCCGTTCTTCCTCGACGAGATGTATGCGGGTTTCTCAGCTTCGACGGGACTGCTCGCGAGCCAAATCTTTTGCTCATCGCCGGATCTCTCTTCTCTCCCCTGGCTGCCCAGATAGAGGGAGAAAACCTACTCTCTACTCATCGCCAAATCTTCTGCTTCATGCTTCATTTCATATATTACAAATATTTGGGGATTTGCGAAGTTTTTTGTTTCACCCAGAATACCTCATTTATTTGTGCATGTACAACAATTTTGGTTGGTTGTGCTTACATGAGGTTGCTCACTAGTGTTGATCCTAACTGGTACCTTATTTATGATTAATCATTATTGTGGGTCGCTCGACGTTCTGGTAGACCGGCCAAATTGAACCACCTTAGCTCGGGAGAGAGTCAAGCACGCAAATAGTCAATGAAAGAACTAGTAAACGACAATAAGACATTTTTATCGTGGAAAACCCGAAAAGGGTGAAAAATCACGCAGCCGGAGCTGTGCCAGCCAAATTCCACTATATGTCAGTTTGCTACAAGAGAAAGCTGAGAGAACTTGAGGGCAACAAGCCGTCGTTCGTTATAGTAGTAGTTGAGAGAATCTCCAAGGGTGACAGACCATCTCTCAGAAAGCTAAGTACTTTTTGACGGGAATGAAAGCGAGATGCTCTAGTCGCCTTTCGGTGCCCGGAGGATCCCCAAATCACTTAGGAAGAATGTCTTCGAAAGCGAAGGAGATCTTCAAAGGCACGAATGAGATCTTCGAAGCCTCAACGGAGATCTTCAAGCACCGAAGGAGAACTCTGCGGAATCTTCAACGGAGCTCTCTCTGGCGTAGAAGACAAGGTGTCTTGAAATGAAGGCTCTGAGCTCCTTTTATAGCCCTAGGCAGAGTTAGCCCGATAATTTTGTCGTCGTAACCACCGTAACTACCTGACGGGCAAATCATGTTCGCCGATTTGGAGCACACGGATCGCCATTTTTCGGATATTTCCGTCTTCCCCCCGGGTAGGTTGGTCAGTCCTGGCAGCTTCGTTGATGGCGTTGAGCGTAGTGAACAACCTGCAATCTAGGAAATTAAGAAAGGTTAACTGCCGCGTGCGTCGGGAATGTGAAGACGTTCTGAGCGCGCGTGAACGAGGAAGTATTCTAAGCGTGCAGTGAACGCGAAAGCATTCTTAGCATGTCGTGAACTTAGAAGGTCTTGGCTCGTGTTGCGGGCGGAAAGTCGAGAAGGCGGTCGAGCGTCACCGGAGGGGCGTGATCACAAGAGAAGGGCGCGCCTCTCAAAGACTGCGCCCCCCAAAACGGGAAGCCGCCCTTCCCTAAAAAGGGATGGTGCTTTGGTCGCACGCCCCGAGGGAGAGTGCGGCTTCAGCCGCACCCCCTAGGGGGTGCGGTTTCGGTCGTATTCCAACATACCCATTTCTCTTCTCAAAGCTCCTAATAGAGACTTTGTTAGGAAACATCATCACACGGCTTGATTTCTTGTTCAGATTATCATACGTCACCAGTGTTGATTTTTGTCTGAATCTGAATGTGCAGTTTTCGTTCAGGACTCTCCTCTGAATTTCCCGAGATATCTTAGGGCCCGTTCGTTTGCACGGAATTGAAGACTTGGAATTGGAATTCGACGACGAATTCCAATTACGTTGTTCGGTTCTTAAGTAGCTTTAATAATTGGAATTTGAGTTGAATATCATGAAATTGATTTTAGCCTAGACACAAAATCTAGCTGAACATATCAGAATTGGGCGAGTCTAACTCGCTCAATTTACTCCCGATAAAAAAAAGAGGAGCAACGAGTCCTTAACTGCGCTTCCCGTTCCTCCTCGACTTTCTGACTCGCTAGGTCTCCTCCTCCACTTTCCAGCAGCGACTCACGATCTTCCGATGATCCAGTAGTGACACGCATATTTTCGCCATGACACGCGTTTTTTTCGCGCCGACACGCGTTTTTCACCGGAGGCGTGTTTTTTCGCCAGGGCGCACGTTTTTCGCCGAGGAGCGCATTTTTCGCTCGGGCGCGAGTTTTTCTTCCGGGCGTGCGTATTTCGCCATGACGCGCATTTTTTGCCCGGGCGCGCATTTTTTTTCGCCCGACCGCGCATTTTTTCACCCGCACTGTCGTTTTCGCACGACGCGCGTTTTGTGGCTCGGGTAGGCGTTTTTCGCCCGGGCACGCATTTTCATTTTTCGCTCGCTCGAGCTTATTTTGCCCGGGCCCACGTTTTTTGCCGGGAGCGCGTATTTTCGCCTGTGCGTGCGTTTTTCGCCCAGGCGCACAGTTTTTCGCCCGGGCGCCCGTATTTCACACGAGCGCGCGTTTCTCCCTTGAGCGCGCACTTTTCATCCGGGCGCGCATTTTTTGCCCGAGCGCGTTGTTTGACGCCCGGGCGCGCGTTTTGTCTTTGGGGCGCCCGTCTTTCTTCTTCTGGGCGGGCGTTTTTCGCCCGGCACGCGTTATGTCGTCTGAGCTTTTGTTTTCGCCCGGGCGTGCATTTGTCGCCGCGCGCGAATATTTTGCCCGGGCGCGCGTATTTTGCCCGGGCGCGCGTATTTCGCACCGACGCGTGTTTTACGCCATGACGCGCATATTTCGCCCGGACGCGTATTGTCGTCGGGGTGTGCGTTTTGTGCTCATGCGCGAGTTTTTTGCCATGACGCGTATTTGTGCCCGAGAGCGTGTTTTTTGTCCGGGCATGCGTTTTGTGCCCGCACACATTTTTTTTTCAGCAGACACATTTTTATTATGTTTGTAAAAAATATTAATTTTTTGATAATATTTTTCAATTCTTAGATTGAATCTTTTTAACAAACAAACAAAATAATTGATTAATTTCACAATATTACAAATATTATTTATTAGGGGAATGCTAAAATTAAAATTGGACTTTTGGCACTTTGCCCCTTCGAATTAGGCCTCTTTGGCACATTGCCCCCCCCCCCCCCCCCCCCCCCCCCCCCCCCCAAAATTCATTTCTTGGCACTTAACCCCCTCCAAAACCGGTTTCTTGGCACTTAACCCCCTCATCTTATATTAGCCCTTTTTAGTTGTATTATATCATCCGAAAATTATAAAATAGAGGAGTATTTTAGTCATTTTTTTAAAAACAATACAATCAAGACTTAATCTGAAAAAGAACTAATTTTGAACCTAAAAGTGAATAGATTTCCTTATGTGAGGTCGGGCGTTCACAAACAACAGCGTTACCATCACATTCACAGCTGTCACTGCCATGTCAACAGACCCCTAGTTGAGTGAAGGGGCAATACTAATGAAAGATCGAGTCTCAGACAATATTTGACTGAAGGCATCAATATTCTGCTCCCTATGAGCACTGCTTCATGGTGAATACATTAAGTTGTATAATCATCTATATTTTTCCAATTCATACATAAATTTTGACTAACATTTTTTTTATAATATATTATCTACAGAATATCAATGATGTTGGCAGTAGCTTACTGTTTTATCTATATACTTTATAATTGGCCTGGATGATCAGATAAGAAGAAGAAGAAGAAGGCATGAATTTGAAGTTTGCTACTTTTAATTCACTTGAAATATGCAAACCAATATATACATTGCCATTTTTACAATTTCGGAAAATTAATAGAAAGATTTAATAAAACTATACAATATATACATGGCACCAAAATATAAAATAAAGCAAAATACAAATCTCATGATTCCATAGCTACAAAAAACATATATTTAGTTTCATAGCTACAAAATATATTTTTCTACCATCATATTTAGTCTCATAGCACAAGTTCACAAAACATAAATGTAATAAATATATTGTTTCCATAGCACATTGTACAACCGTATTCGCGGAGTGGGTCCCTCAATCCAACTGGCGGGATCTGGGTCAGCCATATCATTCGCCCAGGCTGAGACAGGTGGGAAGACCCCCGGGTGAGTAGGGGCGAGCCGCAGGCGAGAGGGAGAAAATCGGCGAGTGGCGCCCTCGCGGACCACTCGCCCAGGAGTGCGTGCATTCGCCCAGCCGAGCGGGAGCTCGGCGAGTGGTGCCCTCATGGACCACTCGCCCCCCAGGGATTTAAGGAGGAAATGACCACGATGCCCCTTATGGGCTGCAAATAGCCATTCAGAACAGCGAAGTTAGGCTATAAGCAGACCAATTTGGGGTGCGGTTTCTTGCATAGATTTTACAGGCCACTCGGGGTTACTCCTTAAGTGGTGTTGATATTTATTTGCAAGAAAATCTGACGTACAATGTTTAGAGCTTGAGGCTCTACAACATGTATGTTCTCCTTTTATTGTCTTCACTTGAAAGGTATGATCATTCTTCGAGACGAATGAAGCATACATAACCCAACCACATTCACAAATAACTTGAACTCTGTCCTTATCATTTTTTTTATATCTAGTTGGCCGCCCTTGCATACTTGAGTACGTCCGCACTGCATCTCTGAAATCTTGACATGTATTAAAGCATAGTCCAACTTGAAATTCAAAATTAGCAATACCTGCATCACCTTGATAAATATTGTTATATGTTGATTTTATTTTTCTTGGGTTGGAGGTGACAAGAGTATTACTTTGTCCAATGATTTTAGTTGGTTCCTTTGCTCCAACCCATTCTATAGAATCATCAACATTTTCATCATAATGCAGATCATCGTTATCATAATCCCCATCTTCAAATCCATCAGTAAAAGTAGAATCAGTACCATCTGTGTCATCATCATTACTCACTGAATCACTGAAATTTGTACTTCAACTATTGGTGTATTATCTTCATTACCTCCATGCACATCTTCATCTACATGAGCTTCCACAGTATCAACATAAACATCAACTACCCTTTCGGCGTTGATATATCGTATCAAACTTTGAGCATCCTCATCGGTTACTATCAATTTCAAATTACTGCAATCATCATTTCCAGATAAACAATTATAAAATCTAACCCATCCATAGTGACCAAGATGAATTGCCATTTCATGCAAATCCTTCAGCATTATCTCATGACATTTACAATTGTCAAAATAATTAGATTACATTAGGCACATACATAATATTGGTAGAACCAAGAAATGAACCCGAATGGTGCATTCTGATACTGAATAATGACGCTTCAAAGGGCATATAGAATGAAGATGCTGTTGAATAATTGGATCTAATATTCTACGTCATCCTTTAACATACAAAAAAATTAATTACAACCTATTCAAGAGATGTCTAACATAATTTCAATAGAAAATTTCACATTACAAGTACCACTAGGAAATTTCACAACACATTTATCACTAAAAATATCACAACCATAATTTTGCAATGACAAAAATGAAGGAGCATGATACCTAAATAAGATTGATCGTTCGTTCACTGTCAAACTTGAATGCCGATGAATATGGATTCCCAGTTGCTCACCTTCTTCCCTTTCGATCACAGGCTTCAGGCGAGAAGTAAACGCCTACACCTGCTCGAGAAGCAAACGCCTACACCTGCTTGAGAAGTAATCGCATACACTTGCTCGAGAAGCAAACCGCCGCCGGGGGAAGATCGCGGGAGCAGGACTGCGCCAGGGGAAGATCGCGCACACCTGCTCAAGAAGCAAACCGCCGCCGGGGGAAGATCGCGGGAGCAGCGCCGGGAAAGATCGCGGAAAAGGAAAACATACGACTGGCGGCTCACGGTAAGTTAGGGTATAGGAGATTATGTTTTCATATACCTATTTTGCCATTCTCTATTATATCTATTTACTTTTTAATAACATATATTTCATATATTAATATGATATGAGGCTAAGTGCCAAGAAACCAATTTTGGAGGGGGTTAAGTGCCAAGAAATGAATTTTGAGGGGCAATGTGCCAAAGAGGCCTAATTCGAAGGGGGCAAAGTGCCAAAAGTCCATTAAAATTAGACTAATTCAAATTCTGAATATCAAATTTCAATACAAAATTTAAGGGTGGTTATATTTGCAGGTCCTATATGGATATTTGCAGCCCAATTTTTAAGAGTTATTACGCGCCTTTTGAAAATACTCTTTGTTAGGTGCATTTTTAGGAAAAGTGTTCAACATGAAAGTTGTAGATCTCGTCGAAATCTACAACTTTGATGTTGAACACTTTTCCTAAAAATGCACCTAACATTGCGTATTTTCAAAAGGCGCGAGACTATTGTGAAATTTTTCGCGCCTTTTGAAAATACGCAATGTTAGGTGCATTTTTAGGAAAAGTGTTCAACATCAAAGTTGTAGATTTCGACGAGATCTACAACTTTCATGTTGAACACTTTTCCTAAAAATGCACCTAACAAAGAGTATTTTCAAAAGACGCGTAATAACTCGTAAAAATTGGGCTGCAAATATCCATATAGGGCCTGCAAATATAATTACCCAAAATTTAATTAGGTAAGGAAATAAGGAATGGAATCCCCAGCTGCCGCCTCCTCCAGTTTCCGACGGCCGATCTCACGCACCGCCAGTTCGCAGTGTCGCACGACACCGGAAAAGGGAGATTTGGGGCTTTCAGGCCGACTCGAACCCCAATCCAATTGCCAACTGATCAATACCGTCGTCTCCCGGCTGGCCCAAATCTCATCTTTTCCCGGCCCTCGTTTGGTCCGATCAAGCTTCCTTCTGCTTCCAGGTCTTGATATCCGAATGCGATGGCATCGGAGGAGGATCAGAAGACTCCAGTGGCGAGGAAATCCAGACTCATCGTCCGTCTCGGTTCCTTCCTCGTATCTCACAGCGTCCTCGTCAGGTTTCGTCTCTAATTCCAGTCTCCTGCTTAGTTTCTGGTAAGTAGAAGTCTTCACTGATATTCGTTCTGCTGTAATGTATGTCTCAGTGTAATTAGCTGCGTTGCTGGGTGCATCGCTCTCCTCATGCTTCCAGTTTTGGCGAAGAATACCTACATCTCCGAGAATGCTCTCATGCCGGGTATCTTTTATTTCTTCTTACTACGCCAATGATTTCATTTCTCATGTCAATATATTTTTGTAGAAATATAGAACTTAGGAGAATCCTTAAGTCCATGTCAATTTCTCCAGGGTTTTTCATCAGCTTGCAGTAGCAGAAAACGTTTCATGATTTATTAATCAAACTGTTCTTATTATCAAATTTTCTTGTAGATTTTGATGGAACTTAGTTTTCTTTTTGTGTGTAGTATATTGAGAAGGCCGCCGGTATAATTATATTGCTCATTGGAAATGGATGATATTTTTACTCAGCATCTTAATGCATTTGCTATCTAAATATAAGATAAATACAATTCTACATGTCTTCACATGTCTTCACGAAGTTGTAATAGATCATTTGCTTAATTTATACATCTTACAATAACATTGAAGGATATATTTGTGAATTGAACAAATATAGGGTGCACAGTGATAAACAATTTGTTTTTGCAGATTGCTATGTTGCACGGGGACGGTGACAAAGACGGGATATGCGATACAATACGGATATTGGAAATGTTATTTTCAAAAATTTAGGATACATGATATATTTTTGAAAATTTTAATTATTGAAATACAAGTACAAATTAATATAAAGACATGTGAAGCATTCACATCTTCATTTTTATTATTCTATCTCACATATCATATATTAAATGAAAACAAGGTTTATATGTCACAAAAAGATATCATATCCTAAATAGGAGCCATGAATTAATGTATGTAATCAAGTGAATCCCACCACTTATCATTCTACACTTTTTCTTTCACATGTCTTTCTCCATGTCAACATCGAAAACATTTAATTTTTGAGCATACTTAGGCGTATCCGGTAAATCTGAAAGTATCCGAAATATTTTATATCTAAAATTAAAAGAAAAAATTTTCGAGAGTTTCGGGGATGTGTTTCCTAGAGTTTCTGAGAGTTTCCTGACTCCGAAACGTTTTGGATACGATACATAAGGTCGTTGTATCCATACTTCATAGGAAGTGTCCCATTCAATGTGAATTTAACCACACGGGTGTTTATAATTTCACAAGTGTGATCTATGGTCTAGAATATGAGATACATGGTCTGAATGAATTTTTCTTGTCGTGGGATTTATAAGCTCAATCTATTTATGTTGTTAATGTAACACAAGTCAGCATTAGCACTAGTCGAACTTCATCTCTTGGTGTCTTATGCGTTGAAGGAAAAAAAGTAAATGATGTTCATTCATGGATTCAAGTTGAGCCCTATACCAATGGGGAAATAAAAATGAGGAGAATTGAATGGTGTTGATCACGTTTTTTAGGCTCTAGGGTGAAGGTAGTAAGATCTTTATTAAAGTTGGCATTAATTAAAATGAAAATAGTAGTTTGAAAATTTATTCAATGCAGGTTTTAAGGACGAAGCCGTTTTGGAGGAGTATGTTGAATAAAATAATGAAGTAAATAGAATTAATGTGAAGTGAAGCTAGCTCCAAAAAAATGCATAAAGAAAATAGTATTAGGTCCATATAAGATACACATTGAAAGGAGAGTTATATTATTAATAACTGCAGTACACAATGTCCCTTGTACAAGTTTAACCATTTTCTGACACAGACATCACATAACTGATATTTTATAGTAAAAAAATTGCTAACTTTAAGAGCTCCTTAATGCAATAACTTCTCAAATCCCACTCGACACTCCTAGAAGCTCTAAAAACAGAGCCCGATGCACACAAGGAATAAGATGTCCTTTTTTGTAGTGGAATGGTTCCCCACGCAATATTTTTTTTCCGTCAACAGCATGAATCTTTGGAGTTCCAAAGGCAAAAGTTTAAATCTAGAATAATTTTGAAATCTGTAACTTATGAATTGGGCTCTTTTTATGGCCTTAGAAGAAATGAAGATTGTATAGTAAAGATCAAATTTCTTTGTAGACTACAGTTTTTTGAATAATATTTTCTTTTTAAATTTGTAGCTGTTTAAGTGCTTTGCTAAATTCTTTGATGTGTGTTTTAAATTAGTTGAGTTAATTTATTTTATAAGATACCTCGTGGGTGCTCGGTATCTCCTTCCTTGGGTTTGGGGATGAACTCTTATGCTCCACCATCCTTCAATCACGCGCGCGATTGCTCATTTCTCTAAGAATTTTTCTTGTGAAGTTCCGAACATCATCACCTTTATCTATAAACTAAATTGATGCATCTGAATATGTATTAATCCCCTCTTATTAAAAGGATTTGTCCTCAAATATGGTGGATCTTCATATCATAGCAACATCATGTTCCATGCTCCACCCAGTCGCCTCACCTATAAAATAATCAATTTTAACATCACAATATCGTCACCATCGAACAACCACAACACCAAAGCAATTGTTCACAGAAATTCAATGCTAAATTTTCGGAAACATGATATCCCCAAGCTCCATTACTTCATTATACTCAATGATGGAAAGCACCTATAGTCCTGAATCACCATCCTTAGAAAGTCTTCACATTATCTGTAATATTCCGGTCATGTTCCACCTGACTATAACACAATGAAGCATAAGAGGAACAACTGGCAACCCAAAATCATTAGAAATGACACTAATGATTTGTTTTGAAATACACTTGGCATCATATATAAACCTGCCAAAGATTTAGAAATACAATACAAACTATATTGTCCTCGCCTGTTCGCCTGTTCACCTGTTCGCTTGTTACAAACTCCACAGCTCAAGAAGTCACCACATAACTACTAACTTGTTAGTCACAAATGTATCTTCCAACTCTTGCCCATTGTAATACATGTGACATGGTCAGGTGTGACAAAAACATTCTCTTGTCTCATATTAAACTACATTTCCCTCGCCTGTTCACCTGCTACAAACTCCACAGTGCAAGAAGTCACCACATAACTACTAACTTGTCATTCACAAATATATCTTCCAACTCTTGCCCATTGTAATACATATGACCTGGTCAGGTGTGACAGAGACATTCTCTAGTCTCATATTTTGATGATACCTCATGGGAGAAACAACATCTAAAGGCCTTCACAGTAAGGGGTTCAAATATGTATCGCCCTCATAACTGTTTGGAGCAAAACATCTTATCATAAGATGCTTCACATGCCCCGAGTCCTAACTTCCCTGTTGCCTTCATGTCTTCTTTCAGCCTTTAGGTTCTTCCACTAAAAATTACCATGCTCAGTTAGCTTTGAGAAAGCCTTCTTTTACTTCTCCTCATTAGATTTACCTACCTAGTGACGCATGGTAGGAATGTGTGAGTGACCACTAACAATACAATCCCTACGGTGCGGTGGTGGGGAAGATGAATCATATCTAACCCTAGGATGATGTGTGCATGCATAGAAAACCCGACAATAAATTGCACGTAATAATAACAACATAAATCTTACGCAATTATCACAAATAGATTGCAAATAATTTTAGTAAGTGAGCAAGCTAAGTTTTCTCCGTTTGGAGGGACACAGGATAATATGCGCAAGCGATAAAGGTCATCCAAGATTAATAACGAACAAATAAACTACCAGAGCAGGAGATCCATAACCATATAAATATCCAATTACGTACAACAATAAAGAAGAACAATGAAACGAACAATAAACATTGACAAATAAGGGGACGTAGAAGAGGGCACGAAGATCTGGTGATTGCGATGGAGGTGGTGGCTGTCCAGAGGGGTGAAGGGTGCTGCATGATTGCTGTCGAAGGGAGAGTGCGGCTGGTTGTGGGATTATTCCAATAGGGGTGGTACGTATGGGGCTGGATTTTGATGGGGGTGGTTTATAGGAGAAGAGTGATGTGAAGGGATGCGTGAAGGGGTGGGGATGTATCAACTGGCTTGGGAGAGGCATGAGAGTGATTGACTGTAAGGGGCTTGGTCTATAACAGGGGCGGAAGGAAGAATACAACGATTGCTACTGTTTTGGGCGTGGATTTAGGTTGGTCGGCTGCTATTTGGAGGGGGACTAGGGTGCAACTGCTGTTTGAGGCAGATGGTGGGGCGTACTTAGGCTAACAAGCAATGACATATACAAATTTTAGGAGTCGGGACCTTAGGGTTTTGTGGAGTCGGCATCACGCGAGATCATCAAATTCTTGTAAAGTATGTCTCCAAAATCGGTAATGAACCCTAAAACCACCCCTCACACATATTTATATTTAAACATTTAGGGCAACTACTGTGGACAACTATGATTGACCTTACATGATAGTTGTCCCATCTCACTAAATAAAATACCGAAAAATACGTAGAAATGTCCAAACGACGCTCCAGACGCGACCACGGACCCGGATCGTCCAGATGACAATCCGAGCAATGCCTTCTGAAAGAGTAGACGTCTGTGGGACCCATTGTGAGATGACCCACGCTTGAAGTATGATCCCCTCATATAGTCAAAGGTACATTCAAGCCGTTGGATTCAATTCATAAACTCACGTGAGGAAGTCCATCCCTTGAACTTGGGAGTCTTCATTCTAACATTGTCCCTATGTTCATTCACATTAACCTAAGATGCTATTTTCTCAATCCTTCAACTTCTCTTACGACAACCAAGCCTATATCAGATACCAAATAATGGATCTACCGAGCCTATCTCAGATACCAAATGATGGATCTATCGAGCCTATCTCAGATACCAAATGATGGATCTACCGAGCCTATCTCAGATACCTCTACCGATCCTATCTCAGATACCAAATGATGGATCTACCGAGCCTATCTCAGATACCAAATGATGGATCTACCGAGCCTATCTCAGATACCAAATGATGGATCTACCGAGCTTATCTCAGATACCAAATGAAGATAAGTCACAAATGTTCCCTTAAAAAATCAAAACTCTTGCAAGCTTTAAACTGCACAAATCAGTCCCAAACAAGCCAAACATTCTCCATGACGTTAATATGCCAGTAGATCAAAATCTGACATTAAAAGCTGATAAAACTAAGTCGAGGATGTGAAGAAATCACCGGAAGAGCTAAAAAAGCAACAGAGAAAATCTATAGCCACATAACTTCATAAATCACTTGAGTCTCCTCTAATTACATCAACCCATGACAGACTTTTTCCAAATTGGCAAAACCGTCCACTAGTCCTTCCCAAACATAAGTATAATTTCTTGACAGTGATTCTGTCTTTGAACAGTAAAGATCTTCAAAAACAGTCAAAAAAAGGGCAGCCCGGTGCACAAAGCATCCCCGCGCAGTGAGGGCCTGGGGAAGGGTCCCACCACAAGGGTGAAATGTAGGCAAACCTTACCTTGCATTTTTGCAAGAGGCTGCTTCCAGGACTCGAACCCGTGACCTCAAGGTCACACAACAACACATCAACTGGTGCGCCAAGTCTTCAAAACAGTCAAAACACAGTATAATTTATGATTAATAATCCACAACTCAATATCATATGAACCATAGTTATTTGCATATACATGAATAACCAACAGTTAAAGTCTAAATTTGCAACCCAAGATCATTAGACAATACATAAAACCTGAGAGGAAGAAACTAGGTTGGATGGAGAAGATACAAGCTTGTCACTGGAACATGGTAAGAGATAAAATCACAAGAGCCCTTGGTCCCTCTATGATGACTACCAAGTGATAAGAGAAAGGGGGAGAGTATCTCCTTCAATAATGTCTTGCCGGCCTTTTGCTTGCAAGCTGCAATCTTCATGAATTCCATGTTTTGTCTCCAAGCTGTCACAACCTGCTTTGTCACCTACAATTGCAATATTAGAAATCTCCACTCCAAAAGGTGTTAAATCTAAATAACAATATTGCTTATTGCATTTAAAATGTTAACTATATTATAAAATCTTTATAAAATAAACCCAAGCCTAAAAACTGAACTTAAGCCCCTTTGCTTCACAAAATGATGTCAAAATAGTACCAATCATTGTCATGGTAACTACCTCCCTTGCACCAAATGATGAATTTTGATGCTCCTTGATCCTTCAAAGCACTCATAAGAGCATTTATTTCACTAAGACTTCATCTGGAGCTCCAAACTACATCTTCTTCATCTCCAACTAAATTAATGCGTCCAGATATGCATCACATGGTGTCATGGATTTAAGTATCATTGATCCCTTGACTCTTATATAGGAGGGTATACATGAGGGTATAGATTCTACAGTTAAGTTTTGATCTCATGAACTCCCAATAAGAGAATGAACTTGTAGATTATTTTTATATGATTGCAATTAAGGATGCAAGTTGAGTTGAACTGTCTCATAAGCTCGATGAGCCGGCTCGAAAAAAGCTCAACTTGAGCTTGAGTTTGTGCAACTCGAGCTCGATTATGAGCCAAGCCTGAGCCCACATGTTCTTGTTCATTAGCTCGCGAGTCGACGACCCGTGAATTTTTTATTTGAATGTTTAAAAAAAAAATATAAAGAAAATAAGGCTCATGAGCAGAAAAGCTCGAGAGCTCGATCTCAAAATGGTTAGCTCGAGCTTAAAATGGTTAGCTCGAGCTCGAGCTCAAAATGGTTAGCTCGAGCTTGGGAATTTTGCCAAGCTCGGTTTGAGCTCGACTTTTTTGCATCCCTAATTGCAATTAGACCAAAAATATTTTATTGTTCTGAGTATCAGGCACTTAAGGTATCACTGGTCGATAAGGTAGTGGAACATAAACTAATTTGTTTGGTCGTGTAGGATAGGTAAGTAAAATTAGCGCATTAAGTACTGTTGGAGTTTATGATTTAATTGTTTTCCCTATTGTATTTCTATTATATTGGCCCACTCATATATATTGAGGAGTGTTATCTAAATGAAGTAATTAAGGTTTTCTGATTTCCTACATGGTATCAGAGCCGACCTAATCCGCTCTCGTTCGCCCGCTCCCGCTCGCTCTCCTCTTTCACTTCTGTCCGATCCTGCTCGCTCTCCTCTTTCACTTCCGCCCGATCCCGCTCGCCGCTTTCGCTCGTTCTCCCGCTTCCGCTCGTTCTCCCGCTCCGCTTCCGCTCGCGCCTCTCCCCGCGTCCAGTTCCGTTCGCCTCCTCTCCCTCTCGTCTCTTCTTCTTCAACGCTCTTCTCTCCACCGCCCGCACCGTTATTGCGCTCGATCCATTCGCTGCTTCCGGGCGCCAGCTGCATGAGGCCCTGAATCTCTCATTTTCGGCGTCCGTTCCTTCTTCTTTTGAGGATGGTTCTTCCTCCTTCCTCTACCAGATTTGCTACTTTCGATTGGTTCCGTCGTCGGAGCCTTATTCAGTTTCTTCTCTTTCTATGAGATAACCCTAGGGATGCACCCCTCTCCTCATTTCTGCGATCCCATGGTTTCTATCCTTGGATTGTTATGGATGAGAGTGTTGATTCTACAAATACGTCCTCCGGGGTTCGTGTTGCTTCCATCCCGATGTCGGCTTTGGGCTCTGGCCGTGCAACCTATGACCATGGGACTCCTCAAATTACCACCATGAAACTTGATGGTACTAACTACCTCCCGTAGTCTCGTTCCATCACCTTTGCCCTCAAAAGCCGTCGTATGTTTGAATATGTTAGCGGAACAACAACGGCCCCCGCACAGGCATCTCCAAATTGGCCTCAATGAGAGTCTGAAAACTCCTTGGTGATGTCGTGGTTGCTCAACTCCATGCAGCACTCTATTGCTCGCAATTACCTGTTCCTGGACACTGCGACTTATATTTGGAAGCGAGCTGAGGTTACATATTCTTGTCGTGGGAATGCCGCTCAGATTTTTCAACTACGACGACGGATATTCCTTTTGAGGCAGGGCGATCGTTCCCCCTTCACCTACTACCTGGAGCTTACTCAGCTCTATCAAGAATATGATCACTTTGATGCTCTTACTCTTGTCTCTCCGGAAGACGAAGTGCTTATTCGGGCTCGAGAGGAACGCAACCGGATCTTTGAATTTCTGCATGGTCTGCATCACGACTTTGATCCTATTAGTGTTCAGATTCTTGGGCGTTCTCCTCTCTACTGGAATTCTACAGCTTTGTGCAACAAGAATTTGATCGCCGACAGATGTTACTTCCTGACTCTGGCTCGGAGGGCTCTGATCTTGCTGCTCAGTTCAGTCCTAGTTGGTCCTACTCGTGATACTAGCCCCAAGTCTGCGAAGAAGGATCATTTGATGTGCGATTATTGTGGGAAGGCCCACCATACTAGGGACACTTGCTTCAAGCTCATGACTTTCCCCCTCCAAGAGGATGCCCTGCCTCTCGTGGAGGTCGTGGCTATGATCGTTCTCAAGGCCGTGGCTATAGTCGTTCTCAAGGCCGTGGCTATAGTCGTTCTCAAGGCCGACCACCTCCATCCAGATCTGCACATCTCTCAAATGCCTTTGAGGATATTGCTCCCTACGGTTGCCCTGCTACTCCTGGCACTCCTTTTGCCCTTTCTTCCAAAAGATTCAAGCTTCCCGTCGTCTGATGCGTGGTCAACTTTCTAAGGCATCTACTTCTTCATTGCCCTCTTATGCCCACCAGAGACTCCGAGGTGCTCATTCCGCTACCACTCGCGCCTCCACCCAGTGGTTCATCGACTCCGGAGTCACCGATCATATGACTGACTCTGCTTCATGTTTCATGTCTTACTTTCCTCTGGCTGGTAGAGACAAAATGAGCGTTGTTGATGGGGCGTCACTGATAAAAGAATCTATTACCTACTCTTTCCTCACTCTCTCTTCCGTTCTTCATGTTCCTAAGTCTACCCGAAACTTTCTTTCCATTAGTCACTTGACTAACTATATGAATTGCTCAGTGACTTTTCCCCCACTTTTTGTATTTTTCAGGACTTGAAGACGGGGACGGTGATTGACTCTAATAGACTGTGCGAAGGACTCTATATGTTTGATCCCTCCAGCTCGGCTCCTCCGCAAGCTCTTCATATGGCTTAGTCTTCTGATTTGATTCCTGACATTGTTTGCCTAGGACATCCGTCTATCCCTATTATGAAACTTTTGTTAACTGCTATGCCAAACTTTTTTTTATAACACTTTTACTTGTGATGTCTGTGAACTTAGTAACAACTGTGCTTCTCTTACTCATGTTTCCCCACCTAGTGCTACTCTTTTTGAGATTATTTATTCTGATGTTTGGGGGCCCTTGCCCGGTTGCTTCTATTTCTGGTTGTCAATGATTTGTTACTTTCATAAATTATTTTCTCGTTGCACATGAGTCTACCTGATGAAAACAGAAAATGATGTGTTTCCCCTGCTTCAATGGTTCCATAAAATGGTAGCTACTCAGTTCCATGCTACCATTAAAGTGTTGCGCAGTGATAATGAACGCGAGTACATTGACTCTCACTTTGAGCATTATCTTAATGACTTGGGCATCATCCACCAAACTTCATGTGTTTACAGCCCTACCCAGAATGGGGTCGCCGAGCGAAAAAATCGACATATTCTTGAGGTTGCTCGATGTCTCTTACTTAAGATGCGCATTCCTAAATCTTATTAGGGAGATGATGTCCTTACGACTGCGCATCTTATTAATCACAAGCCTACTCGTATCCCTCGACACTCTCAATGTTTCTCGTACTCAAATTCCTCCTTGTATCTTTGGATGTGTGTATTACTGTATTTTGTCCATGTGCGTCACACCTCCAAATTTGACTCCCGTGCATTGCGGTGTGTCTTTATCGGATATTCTCCCATCAAAAAGGGTATAAGTGCTTTCATCCTGGGACCCGAAAGACCTTTGTATTTATGGATGTCACCTTTCATGAATCTGAATCTTACTATGGGATCTCACTTTAGGGGGAGTTTGTTACCATGGAAGTGAACTCTCCCTCTCTTCCTCTACCTATTTCCCCTCCAGATCAGCCTGCTAGTTTTCCTACTCATCCTATTAGTCCGGTAGTTCTGCATCCGACCTTGCCTCCTCGGCCTCCTCGGCCTCCTCCTACTTTGCAGGTTTATACTCAGAGATGCAGGAGCACAAACACTCAGGACCATACCAGATCCACCACCTGATCCATCTACTGGTCCCCAAGGTAACCGTGCATCCTCCCGACATCTCTTATCTCATTATGTGACTTATGACTCTTTGTCTTCCTCTCATAGAGCATTTGTCATTTCTCTGTCTTATATATATATCCCCTCTTCTTGGCAGAAAGCCCTAAGACACCAAAAGTGGAAAGAAGCTATGTTTGAAGAAATGATGGCTCTTGAAAAGAATTGCACTTGAGATATGGTTTATCTTGCTCAAGGGAAGACTGTTGTTGGGTGTAAGCGGATCTTCTCAGTGAAGCAAAACTCTCAGGGTCTTGTTGAACATTATAAATCTAGATTGGTGCCAGCGGATATACTCAGACTGTTGGGATTGACTATCACGATTGTACAACCCCGTGTTCGCCGAAGGATAAAAAGAGCGAGCGAAGAACATGCGAAGCAAGCAGGGGGTCGCCGCCCCGCGACGAGCGAGCCGCGAAGGTGAGGGGAAGGCGAGCCAGTCTTATCTCCCTGCGAGGAAAATAATGCGAGGGCGAAGCAAGTGTATGCTCGCCACTTTGCGGTGCATTTAGCAATGGCGAGGCGAGTGAGGGCTCGCCGCCTCGCGTAAGCAGCCCCGACCGATATTTATAACTCCAGGGAGCTAGCGAGCGGCGCCCTCACGGACTGCTCGCATGGGAAGATCTCGCGAGGCCCGCTCGCGAGAGGGCTGACGAGTGGCGCCTTATTGGGCCACTCGCCCAACATAGGTCTAGGGTTCAGTTTACCCAAATACCCTTGGTGGGCTGCCAATAGCCCCCCAGAACAACGAAGTTTGGCTGTTAGCAGACCAATTTGGGGTGCGGTTAGTAGAACCCAAAGGGCGGAGTTACGCTATTTGCAGACCAGAAGATAAAAACTATATATAGACCTTGAAGGGCACCTTTGGAGGGATCCACTTCTTTGACTTCTTCCCTCCTTAGGACATCTTTGGTTAGCTCCTCAGGCTCTCCAAGGTGCTCGGCTTCAGCTTTGGCTTAGGAGGGGAGGCGCTCTAAAGATCTTCTGGGTGTGTGGTGAGACCTCAACGCTGCTGCCAAGGGTCGATATTTGGTTCTAAGTCTCCGGTCAGCTTCCTCTGCGGAATCAGTAGGTGCTAGTTGCACCCTTTCAGGGGTCCGTACTCCTCGTTGGGCCGAATCTCGGTTCCAACAACGATAACTTTGCTCTTGTAGCAATGATGAATTCCATTAGAATCCTGCTCTCATGTGCAGTTTGCAATGGTTGGAATCTCAGCTAGTTAGACGTGAAGAATGCCTTTCTCCATGGGTATTTGAAAGAGGAAGTATACATGTTTCTACCTCCGGGTCTTGCCGCTGAAGGATCTGAGGGAAAGGTCTGCAAGTTGACGAAGACTTTATATGGCCTAAAACAATCTCCTAGGGCTTGGTTTGGAAGGTTTCATAAAGCCATGATGACATTTGGTTGCACTTAGAGCAATGCTGACCACACCTTGTTTATAATGCACATGAAAGGAAAACTGACCGCTCTTATTGTCTATGTGGACGACATTGTCATAACTGGGGATGACATGGAGGAGATCCAAAGTCTGAAGACAAGATTGGCAAGTGAATTCGAGGTAAAAGATCTTGGGAATCTCAAGTACTTCCTAGGCATTGAAGTCGCGAGATCCAAGAACGAGATCTTTATCTCTCAGAGGAAGTACATCCTTGACTTACTCGAGACAACGAGAATGAGTGGGTGTAGACCTGCTGATACCTAAATTGAAGCCAACCATAAATTGGGGAGAGATGATGGAATTGTTGCGGCCATCACATCATCACTGGTTTTCAACGGCTAGTAGGGAGGTTTATCTACCTATCGCATACTCACCCAGATATCTCTTATGCTGTTGGGGGTCATCAGTTAATACATGCATTCTCCTAGGTCTCGCCACTTGGATGCTGCCCACCAGATCTTACGATATATCAAATCCTCTCCTGGGCGTGGTATCTTGTTCACCCTAAATAAAGAGTTAATCATTGAAATTTTCACAGATGCTGACTGGGCAGGATCTGTTGATGCCCGAAGATCCACTTATGGACATTGTTCCTTGGTTGGAGGTAATCGGGTAACATGTAGAAACAAAAAACATGTTGCCAAGTCTAGTACCGAAGTGGAATTCAGAGCTATGGCTCATGGGATATGTGAAGGAATGTGGATTTGGTCCATTATATACGAACTTGAAATTCAAAGTAGGGGACCCAACACGCTTTATTGTGACAACATGGCGGCTATCAGCATTGCGCACAATCTGTTCAGCATGACCACACTAAACATGTTGAAGTTGATAGACACTAAACAATTCATCAAGGAGAACATAGTAAGGGGAGTTGTGAGCACTCCATTTCTTCCCTCTGATCAACAACTGGCTGATGTTCTTACTAAGGGGTTGAGTCAGTGAGCATTTGGGAACATTATGGGCAAGTTGGGTTTGACAGATATCGCAAGCCCAACTTGAGTGGGAGTGTTGGAGTTTATGATTTAATTGTTTTTCCCTATTGTATTTCTATTGCATTGGCCCACTCATATATATTGAAGATTGTCCTCTAAATGAAGTAATTAAGGTTTTCTGATTTCCAACAAGCACTTAAGCTATCATTGATCGATAAGGTATTGGAACATAAACTAGTTGGTTTGGTCTTATAGATAATAAGTAGTAGAAAATGCACCTGTAAGATAGGTAAGTAAAATTAGCATCGAGAAATTTGGAAAGAGTGAATGGAGAATGATGCTGAGTACTAAATATCAACTAAGAAGGAGAATGACTACTCCCCTATGAGGAAGAGGAAATTTGGATAACATGTATATTCTTATGTAAGATTTACCAATTGGCTGTTAGTTTTGACTCATGCTATTAAATTTGTATATTACTCTCTTTCTATGCTTACATGAATTATGATGCGGACGCTTTAAAGTTGTCTTTTTATACCTTAATGGCTTTCATGAATGATCAAATCAAATGTAAAATTGGATTGACCATTACTTTATTTATTTATTTTGCAAGTCTCTACATATAAAACGTTTCGTCATGGGGATGCAGCGTCCTGAGCTTAGCTTTTACCAGTATCTTGTCTTATTATTATTGGGATGATGCTTTTTATATTTTATGAAACATTTGACACCTCCCATGATTTTCCCATATATGTAATTTATACTTGTACATGTTAGAATGATCTTGTTTTGCTAGTAGATCAGTAATCTTATCATGTACATGTGCTAAATTAAAGATTCTTTTAACAGGTTCTGCCAATCCTATATTCTCTAATTACCATGTGCTGGAAGCAAACAGACTTGTTAAAGATATTTATGACAAGCGATTATTGGAAGACAGAACAGGAATGTATGTATTTCTCATAAATTCCAGCTTTTGTTAACCTTAGTACGTTATTCCCATGTTAGCACATATCTTTTGAAATGGCTGCATTGTTGTTTATCCGAAGCAAGCCCTACTTTCGCACCGATACCATATTAGAACCCATCCATCTAACCTAATATCAATTGGTGAAACATGGAGAGGTTCAAGAACTTATAAAGTAGACCTATACAACTTGATATACCCAAAGTTGGACTAATTTTAGTCACACACTGGGAAAACAAACCAACACAGGCAAATAATACCGGGTTTTAATACAGACAACACATGGTCATGTCAGAATAATTCAAACGAATACATTATTGTTATTCCCATAAATAAAATATTAGTATATTTGCATGTGGCACATATTAATGCTTCTTATGGCACGGCTTATTTGCTCCGGTGAGTTTGGTCAAAAACGCCATTACCATAGAATGTATGTTTGGCAACACAAATGTTATTGTTGAAAGCCCCGAAAACTTATATATATATTTCTTGTATGTAAATACAAAGGAAGAATACATATATATAGGAGAGAGAGAGAGACAGAAAAACCTATACATGGTGTGGGACTAAAGAGAAGAAGATCTAAATGGGCCTGTACATGGGCCTTTTTACATGGATTTCGCTAACACTCCCCCGCAAGCTGGAGCGTACAAATCGTAGACACCCAGCTTGGATAAGAACTGGAGATATAGTGGCCGAGGAAGAGCTTTTGTTAGGATGTCAGCAATTTGTCTCGCAGCAGGAACATGCTCCAATTCTACCTTCTTCGCTTGAACCTTTTCTCTGATGAAGTGACAGTCAACCTCAATATGCTTTGTTCGCTCATGGAACACTGGATTGTTGGCTATATGAATTGCAGTTTGACTGTCGCACCGAAGTGTTGTCGGAGAAGGAAGAGTGACACCCCAAGTCACCAAGAAGTCTCTCAAGCCATGTTAAGTCTGACACAACAACAACCATAGCTCTGTATTCAGACTCAGCCGAGGAGCGGGCGACCACAGTCTGTTTCTTGCTTTGCCATGTTATGAGGTGCCCACCAAAGTAACTGCAAAAGCCAGTCGTGGAGCGCCTATCATCAGGGGACCCGACATAGTCAGCATCCGAGTACGCAAGAAGAGATGGTGAGTTGGATGGTTTGTAAGACAAGGCCTTGTCCCGGAGCGGTCTTTAGATATCTGAGAATACGCTCAACAGCTTGAAGGTGAGAAGTGCGCGGAGTATGCATGAAGCGACTCACAACACCAACAACAAACGAGATATCCGGTCGAGTAACCGTTAGGTAGATCAGTTTTCCCAACCAATCGTCGGTAGTATTCTGGATTCTCAAGAAGCTGGTCAGAATCAGACCCAACAACACACAATTTTTGATTAGCATCCATAGGAGTATCCGCAGGTTTGCACCCGGAGTATCCTGCTTCATGAAGTAAGTCGATGCAGTACTTTCGTTGGGACATAACCAACCCATCGAGTCGTCGGGCGACTTCAATCCCAAGGAAGTATCTAAGATTTCCAAGATCCTTGGTCTGGAAGGCCGAGTTCAGATGTTCTTTGAGCTGTTGTATCCCAGAAAGGTCATCGCCAGTAATCAGGATATCATCAACATAGACAAGAAGGATTACAGTGCCAGTTGGTCCATGCTTGGTGAATAGAGAGAAGTCGGCGGAGCTCCGAGTGAACCCAAGTGCTAAGAGAACCTTGCAGAACTTATCAAACCAAGCTCGTGGTGACTGTTTGAGACCATAAAGAGCCTTTAGAAGGCGGCAAACGTGAAGTGTACGAGACTCCCCCGTGGTCTCAAACCCGGGAGGTTGGCACATAAACACAGTTTCCTTCAGATCGCCGTTAAGGAATGCATTCTTAATATCGAGCTGAAGAAGGGGCCAACGCCGGTGCACAGCAACGGAGATAAGAACACGAACAGTGTTGAGTGTTGCCACTGGAGAAAAGGTTTCCTCATAATCTAAGCCTTGTTGTTGAGTGAAGCCTCGGGCCACAAGACGGACTTTTAAACGATCAACAGTCCCATCCGCATTCTGTTTGACCGCAAAGACCCATTTGCAACTAACACAATGTTGACCTGGAGGAAGGGGAACCAGTTCCCAGGTGTGATTAGCCCAGAGGGCATTCATCTCCTCTTCCATAGCTGCCCGCCACCCCGGATGCTGAAGCGCCTCCTGCACAGAGTTAGGAATAGAGATGGAGGAAAGAGAAGTAGCAAACTGGTGGAGGGGTGGAGAGAGCCGGTGTAGAGACACATAGTTGGCCATTGAATGAGCCGTAGAGGGAGATGCAGGATCAGCCGCGGGCGGTGTGTCATCTGTAGCAGACGGCTCCAGTAGGGAAATATCCTTGGATTTACGGCGAGAATAGACGTAGCGAATGGGCGGACGGATCACAAGCGGGGAGGGAGGTGACGGTGGAGAGGAAGGCGTGACTGGAACGATAAGACGAGTAATAGTAGAAGGGATGGATTGGGGAGAGGATGATAGGTGGAACGGTTGATCTTCACAAAAAGTGACATCGACCGAGACAGTCACTTTTCCTGTTGTAGGAGAATAGCACACATAACCCTTCTGAGTTCGAGAGTAGCCAACAAACATCTGTCTGGTAGCACGAGCAGCAAGTTTGTCTGCTGGCGGACCGAGGTTGTGAACAAAACAAACACACCCAAAAACTCGGGGTGTGAGGGGGAAAGGAGGAGTGGATGGAAGAAGAAGGCTTAGTGGAGTGGCAAAGCTGAGAACGGATGAGGGCAATGCGATTGATGAGGTGACAAGCAGTTGCAATAGCAAAGTGCCAAAAGTCTGTTGGGACCTGCATTTGGAACATGAGGGACCGAGCGGTATCGAGAAGATGACGATTTTTTCATTCGGTCACGCCATTTTGTTGAGGTGTGTAGGCACAGGAGGTTTGGTGGATAACACCAAACTCATAGTACAGAGCGGAGAAGGACCAACTTGTGTACTCGCGGGCATTATCGGTGCGGAGTATTTTAAGAGGCGTCGAGAACTGCGTACGTGTTTCAGATATAAAAGCACGAAACACAGAAGTTATCTCAGTGCGATCATGAAGAAAATAAAGCCAAGTAACACGCGAGTAGTTATCAATAAAAGTGATAAAGTAGCGATGTCCAAATACACTGGGGATCCTATATGGACCCCATACATCAGAATGAACTAAAGATAACGGAGTATCACTCCGGGTACAAGAAGGAGAGAAAGAAACACGATGTTGCTTGCCGTAGATACACGATTCACAAGTGAACTCTTGGAGTAAAACACCAGGAAGAGCTTTCTTGAGAACCGGAAGGGGAGCATGCCCAAGACGACGATGCCAGTCAGAAGTGGAGATGGAAGAAAGACTGATAGGTGGGAGATCCAAGAGATACATCACATTCGTCCGCCGACCGCTACCAATGGTACTCCGTGTACGGCGATCCTGCAAAACAAAAGATGAAGGAGAGAAAGTTATGCAACAGTCAAGATCCCGTGTTAACTGGCTGACAGAAAGCAAGTTAAACGGAGAGCCCGGAACATGGAGAACTGAGGAGAGTAGCAAGGTAGGAGTGAGTCGGAGATCAGCAGCACCAGAGACCGGGGTAGTGTCGCCATTAACAACAATAATAGATGGCGGGTGAGAGGTTGTCGAATACCGAGGCGGTTTCTGAGATGTTATATGATGTGTTGCTCCAGAGTCAACGATCCAGTGAGAGCTGTAAGAAAGACAGATATACCTTGAGTAGAGAAAGAGGCAATCGAGCCAGATGACCTATCAAAACTGCCTTGGAGCTGCTGGAACTGAGTGCGAAGGTCTTCATATTCCTGGTGAGTAGGTGCACTAAGGTTGGAAGTGTCAGGGGCAGCAGAAGGAGGTGGAGTAGCGGAGGCGGCTAGATGCGGAGGTGGGCCATGTTTACGGTAGCATGTAGCTTCTAGATGACCCTCACGAGAGCAGTAAGTACACTTCAAAGAAGAGCGGCCACCACGTCCTCGTCCCCGAGACGGGTGGCGTCCTCCTCTGGTGGAAGGGCCGCGAGCAGGAGGAGTTGGCAGGAGAGGTTGTTGAAGAAGAACTGGAGAAAACCCTGTGGGAGTCTCAGATGGAGGAGTACCCTGAGTAACATAGAGCAAACATCATGAAGGGAGGGGGTGATAGTGGAGGAGAGTATCTGAGCTCGAACACTGTGCAGATGTGGAGGAACACGGCCATCATCATAGCAATACATACTGCTTCCTTCTGAGTCCGTTGAGTTGCGAGATCAGTGGTAGATGGCTGATGCTGGATCCATGCTTCAGTAAGACCCTTAGCACGAGCAACAAAGGAGGTCATGTCCGCAGCCCCGCCCGTATCCAGGGCCTGGAGGTCAGTAATAATGTCATAGAAGTGCTGGAGGCTGTCCTTGCCCGAGTACATGGAATGAAGCTCATCCCACATGCCCTTGGCTGTCTCGTGATACATGGCCATTTGGTAAGGCTCGCCATCCATAGAGTTGAGAAGCCATGTCTGAACTCTACCGTCATTCCGCATCCAATCATCGGTAGAAGGTGAGGGAGGTGCCTGTGTGAGATGAGGCAAGAGTCCTTTAGCCTGAAGGACCCGACGAACAAAGTGTACCCAAGGCACAAAGTTTTTCTTGCCGGTCAGGGAAATCGTGGTGATCCGCAGCTCATCGCGGAGTTCGGGAGAAGGAGCTACGCGAGCAGCAGACAAGTCAGGAGTGTCGACCGAGGAACCCATGAAACCGAACAGTGAACGGAGCAGGCTGAGCAGACCGCGTGAGAGAGAAGTCCACAGCGGACTGGAGCGGCAGCGGGCAGAGGAGCGGCGGTCTTGGGAGACCGCAAGAGTAGCGGGGTAGCGGGCAGAGCAGCTGTCTGGAACGACGATCTGGAGCGGCGATCTGGAGCAGCTGCGGGTCTAGAGTGGCGATCTGGAGCGGCGATCTGGAACAGCTGCGGGCAGAAAAATGGGAGACCGCGGCAACGGGCAGGGAGAGATCGCTGGGAGCGGGCAGAGCAGCGGCAGCGGGCAGGGAGATCGCTGGGAGCGGCAGCGGGCATGGAGAGATCGCCAGAGAGCAGATCGCTGGGAGATCGCCAGAGAGCAGATCGCTGGGAGAGATCGCTAGAGAGCAGATCGCTGGGAGATCGCTGGGAGCAGCAGGGAGATCGCTGGGCAGGGAGATCGCCACAGCGGGTTCACCACAGCGGGCAAAGAGAGAGATTGCTGGGAGAAGTGGGGTCCACTTGTCAGTTGGGAGAAGATATAAAAGAGGGCTGAGCATAGCTTAAGAGAAAGCAAAGAAGAAAGCAAGAGGGGGTGCGGTCAGAAAAATGGGAGACCGCACGAAATGAGGAGAGCTCGGCAGGGAGGAAAACGCAGCGAGAATTGGGGGGCCGGATTTCAGAACAGAAGTGAACCTAGCTCTGATACCATGTTCAAAGCCCCGAAAACTTATATATATATTTCTTGTATGTAAATACAAAGGAAGAATACATATATATAGGAGAGAGGGTGAGACAGAAAAACCTATACATGGTGTGGGACTAAAGAGAAGAAGATCTAAATGGACCTGTACATGGCCTTTTTACATGGATTTTGCTAACAGTTATGACTGCTACCCAAAAAAATGAACTAGTTTAGAGCATAAAATGCATGAATTTTCTTAGGTGAGGTCGAGACGACGGTTCTCCACCACCGCGCCAAACGAAGCCTAAGAAACTCTCATTTGCTCAAAACAAGTAACATCCACTAGGCACATGCTTTAGCCTCCAGAAAGAACACTCTCAATACCTCACTAAGAAATTAGAGTTTGCAATATCAAAAGTTTGATTATTTTATGTACAATACAACGGCTTGTTGTAGACGTTCAAAATATGAAACAAATAAATTAATAAAATAGCTAAGTACAAGTTACGGAAAAGAATCCTCTATCCACAAGATCTTGGTGCACTGTAATTGCATTCAATGCTGTCTGGTATTAGGCAGAGGCACTAGGGGTATTTGATAAATGGTGACTACTCGCTAAAGAGTACTCTCTAAAGGATAGCAGATGCTCCTAGCGCTAATGTGATTATGTCCACGTCAACACCAACCTTATTACATCATCAATGCTTATTGTAATCTTATATTTTTCTGACAATCTCATGTACACGTCTAATAGCTCTCTCCTTGTTCCTATTTATATGTACTTTTTTTTTGGGAACCAAAACCTTAACCATAGAAACCCCCCCGCCCCCCCCCCCCCCCCCCCCCCCCCCCCCCCCGCTCCTCCTTTCCTTTACCTCATCCTTGGGTTCTTTTCTAGAAGTTTGTTGTCAGGATCCACTCTTTTTCACTTTTGTTACTACTTGTGCGCTACTCTGCTACCACCATCACTTTGTTGCCTTTGGCAGCTTTACTGCAGCTACATCCTCCAGATCCTGCCCCCTGCTCAAAACTTGGATCCATACAAAATCATCATCCTAATTGAGGTTTTATAAAATTTATTGTGCCCGTGTTATCCCTTGTCACAAAGTAACTCTAGAGGTCATCTCCTTATTTATATCCCAAACTACAACTTTAATAAATACTAAAAAAATGTGAAAAACTCAGCGGATTGGGCTCCGATCGTCCAAATGACGACCCTAAGTTATCGGCGACGGAAGTAGGCCTTGACCAATCTCTGATGCCCGTAATCTGCTTGAACTTGACTGATATGCCACGTTTGAATGCCCACAGGCCACATGTCCAGCCATCAAACAACTTATTACTTATTGCTTTTTTTCATTATTGCCATTTTTCATTCTCCATTTGGTCAAATGCGAATTTGATGGTTTCCACTCCGCAGGTTGATCTTGGAGAAGTATTTGAGACCACTCGGTTGGTCCATCATATCATTCGACGGCACAATTAGAATATGTAGCCTATTATGATCTTATTAATAGCGTTGCTGTTGATATTCACACACATTCTCCGGCTCCTATCTTTCTCTGACATCAGCAATGGTGGTACATCACAAAGGCTCATACTCTCTCTAATAGGCCCTTTCTTCAACAGTTTTTGACTTTTTCCCTTAATATCTCATTCTAGTGCATGCTCAGCCGGTGCTGAAAGATTAAATAGGAGAAGAGATAAAATAGGAGAAGAGATTGTCCCCATTGTAATATGGATGAAAATTATTCAAGATAATTTGCATTTAGGTTTGACACCTTAGAAAGTACTCAAGAGTAACAAATAAAAACTTATGATTCATAAGTAGGGGTGCAACTGAGTCGAGCTCGAGCCGAGCTCCGCAAAATTTTCAAGCTCAAGCTCATGCTTGTTATTTTGAGCTTGAGCTCGACAAGCTCACATATACAGGCTCAAGCTCAAGACATGTATATGCAGCTCGAGTTTGACTCATAAGCTCGCGAGCTCGAGTCGAGCTGCTCATGAGCTTTTCTGCTAATGAGCTGTATATTTTAAAATTTTAAAAAACCCTATTAAAAAAAGCTCACGAGCCGGCTCACGAGCTTATAAACATGAATATTTGAGCTCAAGCTCGGCTCGCAACCAAGCTCGTTGAGCTCGAAGGACTCGATCTTGAGTCGAGTTTTTTTGAGCCTGTTCGTCGAGCTCAGGAGCCGGCTCATCTCAACTTACACCCATATTCATAAGATTGATCCCAAATAGTTGGATAAGTCTATTGATGATAATAATGAAATGTTTCCATGCTATATGCCCTCTTGAAATTCATCCAATTCTAAATTCTGTTGTCACTAACTTTGCAGTTAAACTGTAATGAGGATTGCTGTTATTATTACCATTGAATGAGGCTACCTGCTAACTGGTTTATATTTAACTGCATATTTCACCATCTATCCAATTATGTCGTTCTTGCAGGTATAACTTATGTTCTGATTTTAACTTATCTATGTCAGGGAGATTGTGAGATTGATTCGGAAGCACATGGAAGATGTGGGCGCCGAGGTGTATTATCATACATTCAACTCTCATGATATTCAGTTCCATCCTCTATATTTCTTCTCCTCTAACCTGCACTCAGCGGCATTGCAAAACAGCAGTGGTTGTAATTTAAATTGTGTTAGTACCGTTGGTATCATACGTGCACCTCGTGGTGATGGAAAAGAATCAATTGTATTAGTCACCCCTTACAATTCGGAGAATATCAAATTGAACGAAGCCTTATCGCTAGGTCTTGCATATTCCATATTCTCTCTTCTTAGTCGAGTCGAATGGCTAGCGAAAGATATAATCTGGCTTGCCGCCGATTCAAGGTGTGGGGAGTATGCATCAGTTGCTTCATGGCTTAAGGACTACCATAATCCTGTTTTCTCTGGTGATTCAGGGAAAATTGGCCTCGATATGTGTTATGAAAGTAATATATTTCATGGGGAAGACCAGACTACATTTGATGGAGGGGACTATGATGATTTTAAACGTGCTGGAACTATGGCTGCAGCCATCGTTCTTAAAGTCCTGGACAATGAGAGAAATGATAGGGACAGACTTGATATATATGCAGAGGCATCAAATGGACAGATGCCAAATCTTGATCTTGTAAATATTGTCCAAATTTTGGCTGTTCATCGACATGATTTGCATGTGAAGGTTGGATCATTTGGTTTTCTACTTCGTTCAGCCTTACTCAGATATCTCGGTGAGATGTTGCAGCGAGTAACCAGATTGATTCAACACTTCAATCCTGGGTGGAAAGTAGGTATTAATTCAATTGACTTTATCGAAGGAACTGCCACTCTGGCAAGTTCAATGTATTCTCAGGTAAAGATTATTCATGTTTCCTTTACAATTTGTGTTTGGATCAAGTGCTTATTAATTCTTCTTTTTCTACTGTAGGCACTTGGGGTGCCAACTGGCCCTCATGGTGCTTTCCGAGATTTTCAAATAGATGCCATCACTATGGAGCTCTCACCCAGAACTTCTCTAACTAATGAGAAGGGTATCTCTATCTTTCTCCTGAAAGGAGGCAGGTTTGTTTGAGCTAAATTTCAGTTCTTATTTTGCTTTGCTAAGGTATTTCTGTTTGATTTATGGTGGTATTTTGTGTATATTTCCATTAAGAGCCTAGCCAATACTTATGCGGAGGAGCATAACCACAAAATTACTTATAAGCATTTGCATGTTTTAGCATTTATCCGATCCCTTTCCTCCTTAATTGGAGCACCCTGGTGGAGCAAGTAATTTTGCTGCTACGCCTATGATATAAATACGACTCCCTGGGCCCATGACCGTCTCGCCAAGTGCCGTCATCATAGGCTAGCGTGTGTTATATTGTTTATGTAGCCTTACTGTAATTTTAGTAAGTTCATGTACGCCCACTCCCACCTATATAAGGGAGTGAAGGGGAGTTTTTTAGGGGATCTTGGATTCATGTTCTTGTTGTCCCTCATAGGGGTATTTGACTCTTAGAGGGATTCTACCCTCAAGAGTTCGAATATCGAGCTTACTTCGATATATTTCGATTAAGCTACTTTTTGTTTGGTACGACGTAATGATTATATCAATTGTTCCGACCTGCTGACCAAATCGAGTTCAATTTCAAACCCTAATTGGCTACAACGTCCGTTCCCATCTCCTTTATTCCCGTCATTCCCAGCTGTTTGATAGCCCTGCTTCTGTCCCTGCCAGTTCATCCCATCGTTCCCACTACACGCGACTAAGCGCTCCTTCCGCATGCTTGGCTTATGATCCTCTCAGTTTTTACACCTCTTTTGTCCGAATTTGATTCCTCCCCAGCTACCTCTTCCGACTGCGACTCCAACGTTGAGCTCAACCTTGCTCGCCGACGTCGACGCGTGCATGATCCAACATCGATGCAAACGACCTGCCACCATCCACGGTCCATACTCCAGCCATCCACGGGCCAGGCTCCAGCCATCTCGATGACGCTCCTTTTGCTCGTTCGACCATTCCAACAACTACTCTTAATATCGCTCGCTTGATCCTGCCGCAAACGACCCGTCGCCAACTCGTCGTTGACAGCACCCGATGTTTCTCGACTTCCAACCACATTTTCACGCACCACTTCAGTCCAACTGACCTCCTTCTACCTTCCCATGATCTTTCGACTCCTCTGATTCATGCCCAAGACTCGTTCAATGGCCTAATGAGCAGATGAGGACGCTTCTACTTCGGTCTCCATCGATTTAATTGGCTTGGATCGTCTCAAAGCTCAATTAGAAGATCTCACTCTCCTCCTCCGTGAGCTCATGACAACGGCCATTAACCTTCAATTGTCACCCCCACCAACTAGAAGGTCCTCATGGAGACTATCTACGTGGAGGACCCTTCCCTCCACTTGGTGCTTTGGTCGCGCCAAAATATCCCTGATCTCACTTGGCCCATACTGAAGGAGGAATTCCTCCGCCACCACGACATGCTCTAAGCGGGGAATGCATACAAACATCTTAGCTCTGCTCGTCAGTCCGACACCGTCACATCCTACATCGCTAAGTTCATCGAGGTTGCAACAAACGTCACCAGGCTCTCCCTGGATTATTTCCTGGGATACTTTCTAGCGGGCCCGCAACTCCACATCTGCATGCGCCTTCATGTCTACAACCCGTCTTCTCTCTCCCATGCCATGGAGCAATCTCGTTGCATCAATGAGGAACTACACGCGGCCCAGTCGCCGTCCTCAATTCGCGACCCCACTAACTACTGCTACCACCGAGAACTCGGCCACCACTCCATTGATGGGATCTCCAGCCTCCACCTGAACCTCCATTGATCGGTTCGCCACCATCGATACCTCCACCACCCTAGTGCTTATCTCTTCAAGAGTACCTCGAGCTCCGCCGGAAGGGCCTCTGTTTTCATTACCAGCAACTGTACTCGCCCACACACAAATGCGCTTTCAAAGACTTGCGCTTGCTAATTGGTGTCGAAGATGATGTTTATGACTTTGCTGACTTGGACCTTATGATGCTCGCGGGTGACCTCTTTGGGCCTCAACCTTGAGGACAACGCTGATTTTTTGGAAGGAAGATTTGATAATATGACTTTGTGGGCCCACGACCGCCTCGCCAAGTGTTGTCACCATAGTCTACCATGTGTTATATTGTTTGTGTAACCTCAGTGGAATTTTAATAATTTCATGCCACTTCCGCTTATATAAGGGAGTGGAGGGAAGTCTATTAGGGGATCTTGGAATCATTGTCTATTTGCTCTCATAGGAGAGTTTCACTCTTAGAGGGATTATGTTCTCGAGAGTTTGGATATCTAGCTTACCTCAGTATATTGTATCACAATTTCAATTAATTTACCTCTTGTAAATAACAATTATCTATCAACCTGCTTGTTATACATTAGGGTTTGCAAGACACGGTTCTTGTTGTGTTGCAGGTAGTTGTTCAGAATTACAAACTGTAGAGAAACACACAATCTTGTATATTCTCTTCAATGTATGAAATACAATGTATGAATACAAATATATAGTAGGGAGAAAGAGAGAGGAGTTCCTTATACACAATGTGAGACTAAAGAAGGGAGAGAAACAAGAAAATAAATGGGCTCCAAATGGGCCTTTATATGGACTTTTCTAACACTCCCCCGCAAGTTGGAGCGTACAAGTCGTAGGCACCCAGCTTGGATAGGAATTGATAAAATAGGGTACGTGGTAAGGCCTTGGTGAGAATATCAACAACTTGGTCAGTACCCGGAACATGCTTTAATTCTAACTTCTCCATTTGAACTTTCTCCCGAATGAAGTGACAGTTTACTTCGATGTGTTTCGTTCTTTCGTGGAAGACCGGGTTCTTAGCTATGTGTATATCGGCTTGGCTGTCACATAGTAAGACAGCTGGAGAGGGAAGTTGTACTCCTAGATCAGTGAGGAGACTTTCAAGCCATGTGAGTTCAGAGAGAACTGATGTCATCGAACGGTATTCTGCTTCAGTTGAAGATCGAGCAACCACAACTTGTTTCTTACTACGCCAGGTAACAAGGTGACCTCCAAAGAGGTACAAAATCCACTAGTAGACCGCCTATCATCCAGGGAACCAGCATAATCTGCATCAGAATATGCAACCAAAGTTGGAGTAGAAGATGAGGTTTTGTATACTAGCCCTTGACCAGGGGCTTTTTTTAGATATCTTAGGATGTGTTCGACAACCTGAAGATGAGACATTCGAGGGGAATGCATAAACCGACTGACAACCCCAACATCAAAAGATATATCTGGTCTCGTGACCGTTTGGTAAATCAGTTTGTCAACAAGTCGTCGATAATATTCTGGATTTGGAAGAGGAAAATCCTCATCAGAGGCGTGAGCACACAGCTTGTGATTTACATCCATAGGAGTGTTAATCGGCTTGCATCCAGAGTAGCCAGCATCCTAAAGAAGATCGAGACAGTACTTCCGTTGAGAGTGGACAAGTCCATCAGGACGTCTCGCGATCTCAAGACCAAGGAAGTATCGAAGGTTCCCCAGATCTTTTGTTTGAAAGACGGAGCTAAGGTGTTGTTTGACCGCTAGTATTCCTTTGAATTATTTCGAATGATTAGGATGTCGTCAACATATACCAACAGAAGAAGTTCCTGTTGTTCGATGTCGAGTGAACAGAGAGAAGTCCGCCGAGCTCTGAGCACACTTGTTAAAGGAGAGCCTCAGGCGCGCCTAAGGCTCAAGGCTCACCAGGCTCAGAGGTTTGTGCCTTCATGCGCTTTATTTGCGCCTTTGGAACATAAAAGGCACGCCTTAGTGAGATTTTTGTTGTAAACTTTTTTTTTTCAAAAATAAAGAATGAAATAATATAAGAACTCAATAATTTTTGATTGATTTAGTGTTTATGAAAGATAATTGTGCGTTGGGACTTAGATATGATGTAAGTGACCACATTGATTCTATTTTTTAAGAGATATAAACAATAGTAATGAATAATTAATTAGTAGAATAAATGAAAATTTTGATCTAGAAGATGAAATGATGCAAGATGCTGATTATTTAAAATGAATGTGGTTGCGCCTTGCGTTCGTCAGGCGCGCGCCTGCGCCTTGAGCCTTGCGCCTAGGCTCCAAGACCCCTTTGCGCCTTGGTGCGCCTTGCGCCTTTAATAACTAAGGCTCCGAGTAAAGCCAACTTCCCGAACAGCCTTACTGAACTTGTCAAACCATGCCCGAGGAGATTGTTTGAGACCATAGATTGACTTCTTAAGGTGACAATCTCAGGACTCTCCCGTGGTCTCAAGCCCGAGAGGCTGTTGCATGTAAACTGTTTCTTGTAGGTCACCGTTTAAAAAGACATTCTTGATATCCAGTTGATGTAAGGGCCATTGGCGATGCACAACCACGGAGAGGAGGACATGAACTGTGTTGAGCTTGGCAACCAGAGAGAATGTTTCCTCATAATCGAGACCTTGTTGTTGGGTAAAGCCACGAACCACCAGTCGGGCTTTCAGACGATCAATTGTTCCTTCAGGAGCATGCTTGATGACAGAGACCCATCTGCACCCAACATGAGTCTGGCCTAGAGGGAGAGGGACCAGGTCCCATGTCTGGTTAGCCCAGAGAGCTGTCATTTCTTCGTCCATGGCTGCCCTCCATCCTGGATGGTGGAGAGCATCCTGCACAGAGTTAGGTACAAAAATAAAGGATAATGAACTAGCAAAGTGATGAAGCGGTGGGGACAGGCGATGTAAGGATACATAGTTCGCCATGGGATGAGCGGTGGATGCTGGTGCCGGATCAGCAGGGCGCAGAGTGTTATAGGTCGAGGTCGACTGTATTGGGGCAACGGAGCGAGGAGTGCGACGGGTGTAGACACAGATAAGAGGTGGCTTGTGGAGAGCGGGAGCAGGGTTAGGAAGGAGTGGTGGTAGATGAGTGGTAACTGGAACGACAGGGCGTGGGAAGGAGGGTGGTGGAAGAGGTGGGGTCGGTGTGGAGAAGAAAGGTTGATCCTCCTGAAAGGTAACATCTGCAGAAACGGCCACTTTTCGGGTAGCAGGAGAGTAGCAGACATAACCTTTCTGAGTACATCAATAGCCGACGAATATGTGTTTGCCTGCACGGGGATCCAACTTATCCGTGGACGGACCGAGTAAGTGGACGTAGCAGGTACAACCAAATATGCGGGGTGTGAGAGAGAACGTCGGAGTGGAGGGGAAAAGGAGGCTAAACGGGGTAGCATTTTGGAGGACGGAGGATGGAAGACGGTTAATGAGATAACATGACGTGGACAACGCAAAGTTCCAATAGGCTTTGGCTACCTGCATGTGGATCATGAGAGACTGAGCAACATCAAGCAGATGCCTATTTTTCCTTTCAACAACGCCGTTTTGTTGGGGGGTATATGCACACGACGTCTGGTGAATGATCTCAAATTCAGAGCAGAGATTAGCAAATTTATGGCTAGTATATTCACAAGCATTATCTGTCCGGAGAGTTTTTATGTTTTCGGAAAACTGCGTGCAAATCTCAAGAACGAACCCGAAATACATGGGGAAGCTCGGAGCGATCACAAAGTAAATATAACCACGTTGTGCGAGAATAATCATCAATAAAGGTGATGAAATAGCGATAACCAGAGATACTAGTAATTTTGTACGGGCCCCAAACATTGGAATGTACTAAAACAAAAGGAGCAGAGCTCCGAGTGCAATGAGGGGGAAAAAAGAACGATGTTGTTTTCCCAAAATACATGATTCGCATTTAAAAGTAGAAAGAGAGATCTCTGGAAGAGCCTTCTGAAGGACTGGAAGGGGGGCATACCCAAGCCGCCGATGCCAATCAGCGGAGGAGATGGAGGAGAGGATGGTAGGAGAAACATCAAGAAGGTAGAGCCCGTTTTGCAGTCGTCCTTTACCAATGACACTCTGCGTCCGTCGATCCTGCATCAGAAAAGAGGAAGAAGTGAATGTTATTGAGCAATCCAAATCGGTAGTGAGGCGACTAATAGAAAGTAAATTGAACGGAGAGCCCGGAACATGAAGCGCCGAGCGGAGAGAGATAGAAGAATTGAGAGGGATATCAGCAGAGCCGGAGACATGGACGGTGTTGTCATTTGCTACTGTGATGCACTTAGGATGAGGAACATCCAAGTATTGATGTGGTTTCAGCGAGGTGATAATATGGTGGGTAGCACCTGAATCCACTATCCAGCCCGGACTAGTGGAGAGACAAGCAATACCTTCATTGGAGATGGAGGCGACGGAGGCAGGTGGGTGGCGGAGCATCCCGTGAAGTTGTTGGAGCTGGAGGCGAACCGCTTCAAGATCAGCACGAGTGGCAGAGGAATTCTCAGCGGCAATATTAGCAGTCGGATGAGGAGGACGACCATGTTTGCGGTAGCAGGTCGCCTCAAGATGTCCATCCTTTCCGCAGAATGAACACTTAGGACGTGGCCGGCCTCCGCGACCCCCGCCCCGAGAGCCCGAACGTCCTCCACGAGCAGCGGGAGGGAGAGGTAGTAATGATGCAGACGAGTGCTGGAGAAGGACCGGTGAGGGAGGTCCAATAATATCCGGAGGCGGTGAAACTTTGAGCAACATGGAACATACATCAGATAATGACGGGGTTGTAGCAGACGAAAGGATCTGCGCCCGAATACTCTGAAGGTGAAGCGGGACACGAGCCATCATCATGGCAATTCACACAACCTCTTTTGAGCACGCTGAGCTGCTAGATCCGTAGTACATGGCTGATGTTGGATCCAAGCTTCAGCAAGAGTCTTAGCCCAAGCAACAAATGAAGTTAAGTCGGCCGCCCCGCCAGTGTCAAGAGTTTGAAGCTCGGTGATGATGTCATACAAGTGCTGAAGACTGTCCTTGCCGGAGTACAAGGAGTGGAGCTCCTCCCACATTGTCTTGGCCGTCTCGTGATACATGGTCATGCGGTAGGGTTCACCATCAAGCGAGTTGAGAAGCCACGTCTGGACACGACCATCGTTACGCAGCCAGTCATCAGTAGGATCAGAAGGGGGCTCCTTAGTGAGATGAGACAAAAGTCCCTTGGACTGAAGAACCCTTCTGACAGAGTGCACCCATTCGACAAAGTTTTTCTTCCTAGTCAGGGAGATGGTGGTGATTCTTAGCTCACCGCGCAGTTCAGGAGGGGGAAGCAAGCTGGCTGCAGGAGAGGAGGCGGTCTGCCCATCGGGATGCTCAGAGGGTTCACTAGAGGAACCCATTTGGATTCAGTAGCTGGAGCAGGGAGATCGGCAAGGCTGGGAAGCGGGCTGCAGTAGACGGGAGATCGCTGGAGCAGGCTGTAAGACGGGAGATCGCTGGAGCCGCTGGTATACTGGAGATCGCTGGAGCAGGCTGCAAGACGGGAGCTCGCTGGAGCCGCTGGTAGACTGGAGATCGCTGGAGCAGGCTGCAGGACGAGAGATCGCTGGATGAGAGGCCGCTGGACAAGAGGAGTCGCCGCTGGAGAGGCAGACCGCTGGGAGGAGGCCGCATAATCTCAGGGATCTCGACATACTGCTGGAGGGGAGGTCGCTGGAGAAGGCCGCTAGAGGGGAGCTCGGCAGCGGGAGCGGCGAGCAGCGCAGGAGGTGAGACCGGCAGAGGAGATAGAGATCGCGAGTTCGGCAGTTCAGCACGATCTCAGGGAGCTCGGCAGAGGGAGCAACGAGCAGGAGGTGAGACCGCAGAGGGAGATAACGACGAGCAGCGCAGAGGGAGACCGCACGGGAGTGGAGCAATCAGGAGGAGCGGGGCCCACTTGTCAGAAGGGAGGAGGCTATAAGAGAGCCGATAAGGAGACGAAGTGGGACGGAGAGGAGAGCATCGGAGCTTGCAGGAGGGGGGGCGGGCTGCGGTCAAGGAAATGGCAGACCGCAGGGACTGAGGAGCTCGCAGGGGGGCTGGCGGTCAAAGGAATGGGAGACCGCGGGTTCGGACCGAAGGCTCTGATACCATGTAGAGAAACGCAGAATCTTGTATATTCTCTTCAATGTATGAAATACAATCACTACAAAAAAATTGACGTTTAGTGACGAAAATTTTGGTCACTAAATATTACGGTTTGGTCACTAAAGACATTTAGTGACCAAATTTAATCCGTCACAAGGTGGTTACAAAAGGGGCGTCACAAAATCTCTTTAGTGACCAAATAAATTTCCGTCACTAAATATATATTTTTAGTGACAACTAATTTTCGTCACTAAATATACATTTTTAGTGACAACTGATTTTCGTCACTAAATATACATTTATAGTGACAACTAATTTTCGTCACTAAATGTGTGTTATTAGTGTCACCTATTTTTCGTCACTAAATGTACACTTTTTAGCAATAACTTTTTTTCGTCACTAAATATATTTAGTGACCAAATTTATGTAATCACTAGTTGTACAATGTAATAATAACGATTTTTGGTCACTACAATTTTTTATTTCATCATTAAATACACCAATAAATAAAATATTCATTTGCTAATAAAATCTCATGAACGAATGAGAATGTTTCTTTAAATTTATTAATAGAAAAAATGTGGGAGATAGCCCAAACCCTTTAGTACAGACCAATAGAGCTTTTAACTCTATTAAACTAAATACATAAAAAAATTCTATAATAAACAAAAATTGTACATAATAATTCTTTCATTACATGTAACACATAATAAATAAATATACTGTGTTGAACAAATATAAGCATCGAGAAACTTGCTATGCTCTTCCGCACTCCACCTCTCCCGCTGCCGCGTGATCGTATAAGGCTTCCGCTCGAAATCAATCTAGTAAAAGAAGCCGAGAAGTCTCCCGCCAACATTTTTCCTCCTGGCTTTCAATTCAAACCAACCCTGTTTGGTGCCTCCCTCGTTCGCAGCAAGCTGTGAGGCATTGGCAAAGGGAATGCTATAAAGAATCTACAAATCATAAAACAATTCTGTGTGAGAGGGAGAGTAAATATTTGATGGAGGGTTAAATTGGAAGCTGATGCTATGACACTACCCTGCTCATCAGCCTTTTCCATTCCTGATATAGCATCATACAAACACTTTGTGGTGTCTAACATGGCAGAAACTTCACTATTTTCAACAACAGGAAGATGCCTAAATTTTCTTGCAGGAAGTAGAAGATAAATAATAGTCAATATGTAAATTTCATTATTATAAATTTGAACACCTTCGAGAAAATAACTAACCCTTAAGCATATGAAAAGCTTGATAGATACAGGTTGCACAGGAAATAATAATGTCTAGCTAAGGTAACAGAGATTTTATTTTTTGAATGATTTAACGCATTAATAGAGGAACGCTCCCGAGGAAAAAACACGTACCGTGAAACTATTACTCATTTTGAGTCCGCTCGATTCGATTTTGAGACAGCTTGAGCACATTCAAACTCAAGATTTTTGATTTTGAGGTGAGCCCTACTTGCTTGAACACAAAATATCAACCTTATAAGCATTTAGAATGGGAGCATTTGTTCACACCTCTGCTAGCAACAGATTGAAAATTTGTTGACCATATTGAGAAACTACTTCCTTGCATTCTCGGCTAACAACACCTGAAGCTCCGATTTGATGGTTAATTTCTGCAATTGCTGTCTGTATAAACCATTAGCCAGTCAGCAAAATAATTAGAGGGCATATATGCTATATTACTGGAAAGCAACATGGAAAAAATTCATATTAACCTTACATTTTCACATGACCAAGAACATCATTTACAAAACTTTATTCATAGCTACACACAAATAGGCTTATCGGTATTTATATAGGAGGAATCATCGACATTTTAATATACATACAAGCACACATGAACAGAGGTGGATAGAGACATACATATATGTACATTATGCATACACTACATGTTAACATGCTTGTTATTATTTGTAGTTGTTGTCCAAAAACACTATCTCCGCCATCCATTCTGCAAGGGCGCAATTGATTTTTTTTTGGTTAATTATAATTAATATTAATTATGTTATTATATTTTATTCATGATTTAGATGTATACTCTTGTGCATAAATAGTACTAATTGCTATTGAATGAAATGAGAAAATGGGTTTCACATTTCTAGGTGCACACTGAAAATACACATGGTAATTCTCCTCTTGAGAGCAAAGTGCATGGATTTGGTATAGATGCAAAACCATAATTGCATAAAAGATGGAACCAAAAGCCAAGTGAACGTGAACTATGAAAATTTCTCTCCCAACCACCTGTAATCGGTAACCTCTAAGAATCCATCCATGTAGGAAAAACTTATCATTTGAAACATGAGTAAAAACTAGTGAAATAACATTGAAGGCTGATGACCTATAATTGTATATTTGTATTACTTAATTGGTACCTTTTAGATGGCCCTATGGGAGATGGTGGACATCAAATTCAAGAAAAGAATGCCATATCATCCACAAATCAATCACACGAACGTTATGAGTAGGATGATAGCTCACCTACAAGCCTATAATTTGCATTGAAGGGAGATTTGGGATAATAAAATCTTTTTTCTTCAAAAAATAAAATAAAATAACCAGACACACATAGTTCTACTCTTTGACTACGATAAGCCCCTACAAAGGTTAGTCTCAATTTCCTGCCTTAAAGTCCTTTCAATTGGAGTTCAAAGGATGCACCAAGAGGTAGCTGATTAGTTGTAGAATACACAATGGACATCTAAGGAGAGGCAAGATTGCCATCAAATGCAAGGGGATTACCGTGTGAGGGAGCTTGTACCCCTAGCTCTAGAAAGGAATAGGTCAAAGTTGTCATAAAGAAATTGCAGCCTTTCTGTTATGGAACCTTCAAGATCTTGGAGATATACGGAGACATTGCATGTAGCTTAAGTTGTTGGTTTACATGGAAGCATGTATAATCATTAATGTCAACAAGCTAGTAAGTTTATGTCATCCATGCTCGAGGATAAACCAAGTGAAGTGTTATCAGGTATGGACGGCTTAGTAACACAAAAAATATTAGGCACTCGGAAGGGATGGTGTTAGGAGCATCATGTGTTGTAGATGCGAAGAGGTGAAGGAGACATTTTTTACTAAACAGAAAGATCATCCTACATGAGGTGAAATGTGTCATAATAGGGAACGAATCATGGCTGAGTTTCATAATTCTACAAATGTGATCCAGTGTGAGATAAATCTTAAGATCGTGGTAGCCATGTCCAGGAGGATCTAAAAAGACAGGTTCACATACGAAGACTGAGAAAAAGTGTTACTCAAGAGAAGATCGAGAGGTGTGGCACTACTACGAAAAGAGATCATGCAAAAGATAAAAAAAATGAGGGATATTACTCAGGTGGAAGGCTAACTGGAAAAGCTTATAGCTCAGTAAAGACCGAGCGGTGTCGCTTTAATAGAATACAAAACAGAAGTTTGACTGGATGCCTCCTACCAGGAAGCGGCGGAGTTAAGAATTGGATGTGCTTAATGCTTGATGATTAAGATTTCTTGAAATTTGTGTCATCCCTGATTGACAATTAGTTAAAGACAAAATTATTCAAGTTCCATCTTCCCCAAATTAATTAGGAGTGCATGCATCCTCAGACTAATTAGAGCCATAGGCAGGCTAGGATATTCCATGTACATGCATCATATGAAAACAAGATATTTTTTTAATTGAAGGCAGTAACTTCTAAGGAAGAAGCAAACAGAGAAATAAAGAAAAAAATGGATTAGCCTAAATCCCTATACGTGACTACCCAAGTTCTTACACCCATATAATTCATTCTTTCTCACACACACAAATTCAAGTCAATTAATTATAATCGCTTCATGAGTGAGGTGGATCAAAAATATTGAAAATTAAATGGCAAGCCTAAAGATTATAGTTTATCTAAAGCAGAGCTTAACTAGAAATATTATCAATAATGTGCTCATGGGATCCTAGTTAGACTTATTTTATAAAGTTTAATGGTAGTTATGGAATAGTGTAAACTGCACTTTCAGGGCTTCCTGACTGCCAAAGCTTAGAAGTATACAAAAATATTTAGAGATTTATGAAACTTATGTTTTTATAACAAATTACTTAAGTAGATAGAAATATATCTTAGGGAAGCTTGTGACAGAAAGTTCAACTAATCCGAAACCAGACAAGAGGGCAGGAAAATAACATGCCCCAAGAATTGGAAATGAAAATTAAATTAAATTAATGAAGCAAACAAAACAAATCCGATAAAATAAATGCGGAAACTGATTTAAGACTTACAAAGGAACAACCCACAAGATTGATTACCTCGAATATTAGGGTCCACTGGCTCAAATTTTTCTTTTAGACCATCTGAAATCAGTCTAAGGGACTTATTATCGGAGTAACTGAGTAAGGAATTGAATGAAATATCCTGAAATTATTTCAATTTCTGAATCTCAAAATGAAATAACCTACCTCCCCTGATTTCACGAAATGGAGTCGTAGCCTGTCGTCTTCGTCGTCGACTCGTGGTCTCATCCTCGTCCTCGACGAAGGAGCTAGGGACTCAGCCGGGATACTCATCTTCGTCCTCGATGATGCGCCGTCGAGGTCGAGGTATCGAGGAAGCGGGATGGCGGAAGGCCAAACGGCTAAAGAAGAAGTTAGGGCACGTCGAGGGAAGCAGGCGGAAAGCTGAATATGCGGTGATGAAAATAGCATTATAAAAGCATTTAGATATTTGATTTGCAAATTGGCAATACCAAAAAACACATAAAAATAAGATAAAACACTTAAACAAATTAAAAATATTTTACATAATGTAAAAATAAGACAGAATTTATAATTTTGTAAAAGTATTTCACAATATTCACTCACATCCTCATCGTCAATAGTTCTCGCGGCACTTCTTGCACATCGTCAATAGTTCTCGCCCCAATATATATATGTATGTTCTTTCACGCACCTCTCAACGTCGGCCGCAGAATATTCCTAACCCGGCAACCACTATACATTGCCTCAGCTCTTTGATCGCGCCAGATTATTCTCACGTCAACTCATTTTTGTCATTCGTTCTCTCACAGAACCCCCACCCCATCCGTCGGCTCCCCCAACATTGACGAAGCTATGGAAATATTGGGGCGGCGATGACGTGGATCGTATTACCTCAAACGATATTTTCATAAGAAACAAGAATTTTGATAGGCACATGCAGTGCATTCTCATTAGGAGAGAATAAATGAATTTTTTTTCATGAAAGAAACTCCAAAATTGTGATAATTAGTGACTAATGTTTTTTGTCACTAAATAAATAATTTAGTGACTAAATTATTGTTGGTCACTAAATACTTTAGAAAATTTACTTTTGTGACAAATTATATTTTGTCACTAAAGATATGTTTTAGTGACCAAATATTTATTTCGTCACTAAAGAGATGTTTTTAGTGACGAAAAATATTTCGTCACAAAGATTTCGTCACTAAATGTCAGTTTTCTTGTAGTAAATGTATGAATACAAATATATAGTAGGGAGAAAGAGAGAGGAGTTTCTTATACACAATGTGGTACTAAAGAAGAGAGAGAAACAAGAAAATAAATGGGCTCCAAATGGACCTTTATATGGACTTTTCTAATACCAACTTTGCCAGCAAAAATATGTTTGTTAAGTTTCTTCACTTATAATGATGTTGGAACTAATCAAACTATAAATATGTTCGGAACCTATTTCGTAACGATACATTGGAGTGTTGTCGTGGCTACCAAAAGCAGGATACTTGAGAGAGAGAGACACCAAATCTTTTTTTAGTACTTCAGAGATTCACATTGCTTGCCTACATTAAGCCCCAGTTGGTCTTTAAATGCGAACTTACACGAGATATTTTTTGGAGAAACTGCAAAAATACCCAACAAATTACATGAAAAAAAATCGATATAATCCTTAATTAAAAGACACAAAAACATGAAATATAATTAACCCCCTAACTGAAAGACATGTAACAAAGGCACATAATAATATCATGCTTATCTTTCAATTTTTATGTACTGTAGTATGAGTGGTGTTGCCAGTATAATTAAGTTACATAGTAGTATGTTTTTTTATCATATTAGAATAAACAACTTTGCTATTTTCTTAGGATAGTTGTAGCATATTTTTAAATTTTGATTTTTTACAGTACGCTGTTACAAGCAGTCGTGCACGGAGTTATCTCGTGCCCCGATGCCACTATACATTCACGCCGAATGCAAAACAGAAATGGAAGGGATTAGGACACTATTTAAAATTAAATAAAAAGCATACAAATTAAATTTACTTATGAAAAATTTATAATAAATGGTAAAATTGGAAATATGAATGTTTCACCCAAGAGTGTTTTTCCCTTGTGTATATTTAAAATTAAATAAAAATCATACAAATTAAATTTACTCATGAAAAATTGGGAAATTTATAATAAAGGGTAAAATTGGAAATATGAATGTTTCACCAAATAGTGTTTTTCCCTTAATATATACGAGTGACAGACACGGGGCTCCGCCCCTACGACCAACCACGACAGTACCCCGACTGTACAGTACCGTAACCGCGACAGACAGGGGGCTGCGCCCCTATCAATTAATTAATGCAGTTTAAAATATGCACATTATTAATTAATTAATGCTGAAAATAGTTATACATCATTTTCCAGTTTTTGTTAAAAAAATTTATCATTATTAATTTTTAATCGTTACTTTATAAATTAAATTAATTGATTTCCATCATTACTTTTCAAATCAACTTTAATAAAGTTGGCATGCCTAATGATAGACTACCATAGTATAGATATAAGAGCTCTACTAAAAACTTTTTTCAATTTTATGAATTTTTATCATTATTTTTAATTTGATAATAGAGTGTAATTACTTAAATGGGCATTGTATTTTATTTTATTTCAAATAGATTATAATATATGTTAAGTCATTAGATGAAAACGATAAGGCTATATTTGGCAATTTTGAATGTTTCACCAAAGACAACTTTTTCTTTTTAATATAGTATATATATACTATATTATATATATAGTATATATATGTACATACATACACACGGTCCGCCCCTACGGCCAACCGCGACAGTACCCCGACCGTGTCAGGCACGGGGCTTCGCCCCTATCAATTAATTAATGTAGTTTAAAATAAACACATTATTAATTAATTAATACGAAAAAAAGTTATACACTATTTTTCAATTTTTGTTAAAAAACCCTCATCATTATTCATATATTATTAATTTTTCATTGTTACTTTTTCAAATTATATTGATTGGTTTTCCATCATTAATTTTCAAATCAACTTTAATAAAGTTGACATGCCTAATGATAGCCTACCATAGTGCGTATAGGAGCTCTACTAAAAACTTTCTCAATTTTATGAATTTTCATCATTACTTTTAATTTGAAAATATGGTGTAATTACTTAAATGAGCATTGTATTTTATTTTTTTAAAATATATTATAATATACGTTGAGTCATTAGATAAAAACAATAAGGCTATATTTGACAATTTTGAATGATTCACCAAAGACAAATTTTCCCTTTTAATATTGTAAATATATACATATATATAAGGTCATTTACAGGGGCCTCCCCTTTAAGTTTGCTAAATTACAGGTTGCATCTCTCTTACATTTGAAATTACAAAAACCTCTCTTGTAAGAGTACATTTCATAACATCCATGCACAAAAAGTTCCTCCTTAAAATTTACTTCAATGGGGGTATTTTTATGCATGGATGTTACGAAAAGTAAACTTACATGGGTTTTTTGTAATTTCTAAAGTAAGAGGGGTGCACTATAATTATGCTAACTTCCAAGGGAAATTTTGATAATTATTCCTCTCTCTCTATATATATAGTGCACCCACTATGCCAAGTCCTGACATGAAATTTGCATGGCTTCCACTATACCCTTTTGGAGGGGCAATGTTTGGTTTCTCCCAATTCAGATGGCCAAGAGAGGTCATGGATTAGACCTCTTGTAGGAATCTTACAAAAAACATAGGACTCCCTACCCTTAAGAACTGTTGAGCATAAGTGACACCGCCAACTCGATGTTTTGAATGGATTAGGCATTCATTTGAAACGAAAAACATTCCTATGTGCCTAACAGAATTTTGTTATGGGCGCATGTCATTTGGGAGGTACAGGTCATTATCACTGCCACTCAGGAATATATTGGTCCAGAAATGCTCACAGCTGAACTTCCAAGAAGCCTTTTTTTGAAGTTGGCCTGACTCAGGTGTATTTGAGCTCACGAGCATCTGCCGCAAAAGAGACTGGCCACCTACATTGCACGGGGATAGAGAGGGGATACAAAATACGATACAGATACAGGATACATGATACGTTTTTGGTTTTAATTAATTAAATATAAAGAAATTAATATGAAGGCATGCGTAACGTTCACGTCCTCTTTATTTTTTCAATTATTGTATCTCATATATCTTGTTGAGGCAAAAAGTGTCTCCCGCTCCACGCCTAACGTTTTGAGGGATAAGGAGGTATTGCGGATGGCTGGTTACTCAGAGTCACAGGTGATTGGGCGAGTAGAGATATGCCGCGAACGGCGAGGCCAGACTTCGCACAACGCGAATTCTTAGTCTTGCGTGGTCGAAGAATTTACATTAGGTTACAAGCCCAAAATAGCTGAAAACATAGAATACTCCCATGCTACGTGAAGGCACTCACCCAGTTCAAGAAGAGTACTCGCCCAAGGCTGGAGGGAAATTGGCTTTCACTTTTCATGGCTCCTCCCTCCTATTTATAGGAGAGAGAAGGCTGCTCTTGGGCAGCTCGGGCTGCCCGCTTGGAGGAGAGGCGGCGAGATCTTCACATGGTGGAGGCGAGTTCTCGAGATGGGAGGACTTGGCGGGTTCTCCTTGGAGAGGAGGCGAGCTCTCCAGATGGGAGGACTTGGCTGGTTCTCCTTGGAGAGGAGGCATGGTTACCTTGGAGAGGATGCGAGTCCCCTAGGCCGAGACCTCCAGGAGATGCAAATTCTCCAATGAGAGGATGGCCAAGACCTCTAAACGAGGTGATTGCGAAATCCTAGATCGGTCGTCTTGGAGGTCGCGGAATTTCGGGTAGACATATCTTATATTAAATGAAAACAAAGTTTATCTGTATCATAAAATCGTATCATATTATACATAGGGGTCATGAATGAAACTATGTAATCAATTCACTCTCGCCACTTGTACGTAGGAGTCATGAATGAAACTATGTAATCAATTCACTCTCCCCACTTATCCAATTTTTTTTATTTTTAATTAAAAGAAAAAGTTCTCCTGGTGTTTTGGGGACGGGTTACTGATAATTTCTGAGAGTTTTCCTACGCCGAAACATTTTGGATACGATACGGAAGACCATTGCAAGTTTCCGTACTTCGTAGATTATCACTGCCATTCAGGGATATATCGGTCCAGAAATGCATATAGCTGAATTTCCATATAGCCTTTTTTCTTGAGTTGGCCTGACCCAGTTATATTGGAGCTCACGAGTTAGAAAAGCTGTGTGCTAGCGCAAGAGACTGGCCACTTGGCTGCCAAAAATGTTTCTAGGAATTATTTTTTTGCCCTAGCAAACAGAATCATAAAGCAAAGTCCCAAGGCACTGCAATAAGGAGAAATTAAAAGGGGAGAATAGTGTAACTTCTTTGTTTGCCAATTTATAGCTCTGAGGATCTTTAAATAGAATCACATGAATGTCCTTTTACAACCAAGTCCGCATTCCCAGACTATTCATGAAAATACCAAAAAGACGAAAATACTCAAAAAATTAAAATACCTAAAACACAAGCATAATTAAACCAAAGACCCCAACAAATCATAGAAATTTCCTAGAATATTAATGAGGAAATAGTTTTTATGATTTTATATGCTAACCCAAGGCTCCTTCCCTTATTTTATATGATAGAAATGTTAACGGTAGTTTCTTGCTTGATAGATGTTTTTGATAGACTCCCGTTGTCAAGAACTGAAATTGCATGCTAAAACACGAAAGATGCAATCGAGAGGCAAGCTCTTGCCATGCATCCGAAAGCTGGGTTCTCCGAAGCACTCCTCTCTCCCAAGAGAGTTCAAGACACCGACTCCAAAGATAACCCTACTCCTAAGCTAAGGGCTCCTTATATAGATGGAGCTTCTGTTACAAGACAAAGATACTAAAAGATGAAACATAATTAACACAATGTTAATATAAAAGTAAACATGCCATGAGAGATTCTCGCGAGGTGAGGCCGTGATGCAAACTCACGGCAAGTGAATCGGTTGTTGACAAGTAATATTAAAACGCGGAGTTACCCCCGAGTATCGAATTTCACGTGGAACACGACGGGGTGGAGTAATCTATGGAGAAAAGACTTGAGATTGAAGTCTTTTTACGTCGGTGTTTTATGTGGGATTTTGATTTGTGAATAATAAAAAGTAAAACTAATTAACTATGCGAGTCGCCGGCACCGCTTCGCTCCTCCGCGGGTCGTCTTCCTCTGCTTCGCACCTCCGTGGGTCGCCTTCCTCCGCTTCACACCTCCGCGGGTCGTAGGCCTTCGCTTCGCTTGTTGTCGTAGCAACGCACAACACAATCAACCATAACAAATACAATAACAACTCAACAAGGAAAACAACTACAAATTCATACACTCCACAATAGATATTGTAACTATGAAGATCTATACTGAATGATCATGGTGTGTAGACGCTTTAGAGTACAGTTCCAAATACATACAAGAATCATAAAAGTGGGCAAACAGATACATGTTACAGATCCTTAGCACGGAGGGAACGAAAGTCTCTTCCTCGGATTTGTAGGGGAGCCCGGTTTGGTCCACCAGCTCTTCCTCTTCCTCCTTGGCTTCTTCCACGATACAGGAGAAGTTGTCACCTTCTCCTAACGCGTCTTTTTCCGGGGTTTGTTCGCCTCAACACCAAGGGCTCCTGACTCGAAGAGCTCCAAGGGGACCTTGCAAATGTCTCCAATCACTTTTACATTGCTTTGGGAGATAGGAGATGGCTAGGGGTTGAAACCCTAGTCTTCTGGGTGAAGAACTACTGAAAACAACTGCTAAAATCTCCAGCTCCGTAAGAAATCGCGGGAGGAACTATTTATAGGCCGGTAGAAAAATAACTCAAGCACGATCGTGTGTCTGTAAAGCACCCGATTGTGCGATTGCCTGTGCGTGAAGACTTGTAAACCTGCACGGGAAAGAGGGTCTCCCTAGAGAAACAGACTTATCAGTTGCACGATCGTGCGAAATATCGCACGACCATTTACTGTTAAGGACCAAAAAGCTCGGGACAAATCCACACAGTCGTACGATCGTGCGCGAGTAACAAGTGATCATGCAAGAAGAAATGACATATGATCGTGCGCTGTGCAGATAGACAGCATCTGCCCGTGTGCGAACAAACATGCATGCCCGTGCGACTTCAAAACGCACGAGCAGTTGTTGTTTTGCTTTAAAATCCAATGTGGACTGCCCGGACCCCAACCAAACTATCATAACAGATAAATATAGACATAATAAAGCTTTATATGATCAAGAAATGGAAATGAGAGGGAGAGAAAACCTCCCTCATGCAATAAACATAAACAAATACACCCTTCCTAGCCTAAACTTGCTCACCGGACTACAATAGAGATTTCTAATGATATGACATGTAATTCTAATAAGAATGAGTAAATAAAGTGTGGAAACAGTGCTAGAAGGGTGTCTAAAACACTATACGCAAATCATTCATCAGGCCGATCGTCTGAGCGCAGCGTGCGATACGCCTGCAATGCGTATACGTATCAATACACCCATTTTGAAACGCGACCTTGCCCCCAAGGTTGAGCCGGTAAGGGTAGGGAATAAGCTCGCCATGGAGACTTGGGCGATTCCTCTGGCAGGCGGTTCAGGTGAAACATCAGAAGCTTAGCAACGCCGTTTCGATCTGAGTGCTACAAATTTGTGGTAAATTTGACTGAAATTGGTGTAGAGCTCGGCATGGTACTGCCCGAAACGGGCAGAGTGGTGTTAGAACGAATGTTGCAAGACGGTCGGGGCGAAAAAAAGTTAGAACATAAAATCAACAAGGAGACATGAGGTTTGCATGCGTGTGTGGCACCGGGTGAAAAGTGCGGACACGTGAAGGTGGAGGAATTGAAGGAGAGATAATGTGGTCCATAAAATTGAGAGGAAAGTTGGGTGGAGATGTGGGTGAAGACAGGACAAGGTGAATTGGGCAAGGCCTGCTGGGATGACAGAACTTGGAGCTCGAGAAAATAAATTGGCTGGAAAGGAAAAGAAATCGTCTGGGGTTGCAGCAACATGTACCTGTGTGGGGCCCGAACTGCAAAAAAGGAGGGGACAAGATGGCAGAAAGGTAGCGTGACCAGGACGATAGATCGACGCGGACGTAACGTCGTGAAAAGGGACAGCTCAAGCGTAAAGTAGACCAGGGGGCACGGGGCTCGATTCCAGGGAGCGGAGACGTAGGAAGTGGGAGACGCATGCGGCAGGTTCTGGCGTGGAATACAATTGACGGAAGAATTTGACGGAGGGGAAGTGGGTGACGGCTCCGAACGACGATGCTGGAATGGACGCCGCGAGTGATTGAGGAGAAGGGAATCGTCGATGTCGTGCGGGGTCGGGGTCGTCGAGATCGGGGAGTAGCCGGTTGGAGAAGAACAGATCGAGGATGTGGAGTAGGAGACGAGCTTGCCTAGCTTTTCTCGAAGGCAGAAGGCACAGATGTTGCTAGCGTGGGATCGCTCGGGTTGTTCGCTGCACTGTGCTTCTTCTCCAATGTCATGAACGCTGAAGGAAGGGGAGGGCGGCTTGCCCGCGTGCTAGGGGAAAACGACCGAGGCTGGGAGCTGCTGAGGGATAGACGGTGACCGATCAACTCATTTCCGTGGCGATGGTGGGGATGGGCTGCGCGGCAGAAACATAGCACCTTGGTTGAAGTGACGCTTGAGGAAGGAGCCAACCACGAAGCTCATGCGACATGGAGAAGATTTTATCTATGGCCGTGTCGATCCTATCGCAATGAGCCGCAAGGGGGGCCAAGGCAGTCAAGTGTTCGACGGAAGGGGAGGAGATCCAGTTAGGGTTCCGGTGGAAACCCTTGGTAAGTGGCAGGTCGGACCAATTGATATACTCACTCCTCTCTCCTAAGAGAGTTCAAGACACTACGACTCCAAAGATAACCCAACTCCTAAGCTAAGGGCTCCTTATATAGATGGAGCCCTTGTTAGAAAACAAAGACACTAAAAGACGAAAGATAATTAACACTATGTTAATATAAAAGTAAACACGCCATTAGAGACTCTCACGAGGTGAGACCGATCGTCCGAGCACAGCGTGTGATATGTCTGCAATGCGTATACGTATCAGTTTTTTTAGGCAAAACTCTTAATTGAGTCCCCAAAATTTAGGCACTTTATGAAATAGGTCCACAATTTTTTTGGGGCTGAAATTGGTCCCTAAACTTCCCATGATTTATGAAATTAGTCATATTTCACATTTTCCACCCTAATTATCACTACGTGCGTACGCTATCGTGGTGATGACCATTTGGCACTACCATGGCGATTGCCGGGTGGGGAGGTAATTGGATTGATGCCTTGAGGGTGATCGATCCCACACCGCCGAGAACTTCGCCAACTCCACCGTCGAGCAGGGGTATCCCGGCGGCAAGTTCTTCGACCCGCTTGGCGTCGCCGGCACAACATTTTGTTAAAAATAGGATGAAAATGTGAAATATGACTGATTTCATAAAGCATGGGAAGTTTACAGACCAATTTCAACCCCCAAAAAGTTTTGAAACCTATTTCGTGACTAAACTTTGAGGACTGAATTAAGAGTTTGCCTTTTTTTTATTAACATCCAATGGTAATTAATTCCCATGAGCCACTTCCAGCTGTATATATATTTCAAGATCTTATAGTTGGTAATTTTTTTTGCAGCTTACTGCATACTTAGGCTTCGTTTGGCGCGGCTTATTTGCTCCGGTGAGTTTGGACAAAAACATCATTGTCATACCAAACAATTTATGCTCAAAACTAGTTTCTTTTCTCGATGGCGGTAGTAACATTTGTCATATCAAACATACATTTTATGACTGACGTTTTTGTCCAAACTCACCAGAGCAAATAAGCAGAGCCAAACGAAGCCTATTAATTAGTTTATGATAGTTTATGAGTATGATTTGTGATCTTTGGGTTACTTTCCCAGCACATTAAAAATTAATTCGACGACTTTGTTTCTATGAAATTATTCATTTACTTGTTCAAAGATAACTCAGAAATTGCTTCCATGGTAACAATTCATGCAGTTTTTTTTTTGTTTATTTTATAGGGCCAGTTACCGGGACCTCCCCTCTAACTTTGCTAAATTACTGAGAGCACCCCTCTTATTTTTGAGATTACAAAAAACTCCCCTATACGTTAGCATAATTACAAAAAGGGTGGTGTTAAAGGCAACCCAGAATTGGCTATTGGCAAACCAATTTCTATGAGTTATTACGCTCCTTTTGAAAATACGCTTTGTACATGCATTTTTAGGAAAAATGTTCAACACAAAATTTGTAGATCTCGTCGAGATCTACAACTTTCGTGTTGAACACTTTTCCTAAAAATACACGCACAAGGCGTATTGTCGCCCTGATCGTAACTATAGCGATTTTTTTTTAAAATACTCCTTGTACATGCATTTTTAGGAAAAATGTTCAACACGAAAATTGTAGATCTCGACAAGATCTACAATTTTCGTGTTGAACATTTTTCCTAAAAATGCATGTACAAAGTGTATTTTCAAAAGACGCGTAATAGCTCATAGAAATTGATTTGCCAATAGCCAATTCTGGGTTGCCTTTAACACAACTTCCCTTGAAGTTTTAATTTCATTACAAAAAACCTCATCAGTGTACAATTTCATTACAAAAAAACCCCGAATTTTTGTTCATGATGTTATGAAATGAAAAGTTCAGGGGAGATTTTTGTAATTTTGAAAATAAGAGGTGGTGCTCTCAGTAACTATCCTAACTTACAGGAGAGGTACGGGTAATTATTTCTTTATTTATATGATATAATTTACAATTCATGTAGGTTGGTTGAAGGAGTCATTCGGTCTGTGAACAACCTCCTCGAGAAGTTCCACCAATCTTTCTTTCTCTACTTGTTGACCGCCCCTAACAAATTCGTCTCGGTTGGCGTGTACATGATCCCGTTCGCGCTTCTCCTGACTCCGCTCCCCGTAACCGCCGCCGCCCTCTTCTCCCGTCCCGCCGCACCGCGCGCCAAACCGACCACTTCGGAGTCGTGGAACTGGCTCGATTCGGCAAAACTCGTGTTCTTCGTCCACGCGTGGGCGCTCGTCGTCTCCCTGCTTCCGTACCCGATCTCCAAAATACCCCGCACCAGCCCGACGGCGAGCATGCTCGCATGGGTTGCGCTCTCTCTTTTCCTTCTCCTAACCCTCTACCCGCTCGCGGGCAACTCGAATTCATGCGGCGCTGGTTATCGATGGGAAGTCCAGAAGTCGGTTATTATCGCTGCAGCATCAATAGGCCTGAGCCTCATGTCAATCATCAATTTTTCAACTGCTCAGATTGGATCCATGCTGCTTGTTCCAACATGCCTAACTGTTAGGCCTTTGAGGAAGCCGCCGAAGGCGGCTTTGTTTCTTCGAACATCGCTCGAAATTTTGAATATCACGCTCGTGCTGGCGACGTTTCCACCTGTTTTACTAGCGATATCGAAAGGGCTTGTCCGCGGATTCGAGAGCGTCGGCGCCGGCTACTTTTGGGAATGGGCTGAGCTCTTGTGGGGTTGGAATAGCGCCACCTATTTATATGTAACGCTGGTGCATCTTCCCTGCTGGGTTCTGTGCGCCCATATTCTGCTGCATTCTTGATGATCTCGACGGGTGTTCTTTCGCTGAGGTTCGAGTTGCCGATTTGGATCGATAAAATCGGCGTGATTTCTGTGGAAACTGTTTCTTGCTCATCTTATTCGTGTTTTTTTGCGCGGCTTTCACACGCTATGTGAGTTTGTTTGGGCTGTAGTTTAAATTATAAATGTATGAATCCAATTTGAGGTAACAATCCTTTTGGTTCTATTGCTATGTCCTGTATGCGAGGCGAATTTTTTCTGTCCAAACTCTGGATTTAAATAAGGGAATTGTTAAAAGCACCGCAGTTTTGGCTATGCGCACCACATTTTTACGCGTCTTTTGGAAATACGCCTTGTACATGCATTTTTAGAAAAAGTATTCAACACGGAAGTTGTAGATCTCATCGAGATCTACGACTTTCGTGTTGAAGACTTTTCCTAAAAATGCACGCACAAGATGTATTTCCAAAAATTCGCTATAGTTACGCTCATGTTTCAATCAGGGCGGCAATACGCCTTGTGCGTGCATTTTTAGAAAGTGTTAAACACAAGTTGTAGATCTCGTACAAATTGCGGTGCACATAGCCAAAACTGCGGTGTTTTTAACAACTATATCTGCAGATACATGGCATAGTCGCACGCGATGGCTTTTCCCGCAAATTAGTGTTCCGCCGATTCATACTGCGCAAGAGAAATTGAGAAGACGAAATAAAGGAAGCATTCTACAGTCCCACACAAGTATATCATGGAATCGTTTTGGATCACATGAGATCCAAACTAGTTAATAATTGGCTCCATTTGGCGCGGTGGTGGCGGTCGTGAACGCAGTGGTTATGAACTGTCGTTCGTGACCGCCCGAACTTACCCAAGGAGCTTCATCCACTTTTATGTTCAAAAGTAGTGTTTTTTTTGTTGTCACAACCATTGTACAGTAGCTGCGGGGTCAAGTGAAAAAATCTGGTGCACAACTGTGTATAGAATAATAATAAAATATCTAAATTAGACTCAGCGGTTTATATAGACTTTGAAATGTCACTTAATTCTTATTTGCTTGAAATTTGTCTCCAAACATTTGAATTAGCCTTCGTTTGGCGACTTTTATTTGCGCGGCTTATTTGCTCCTGTGAGTTTGGACAAAAAAACACAATTATCATGGAATGTATGTTTGGCATGACAAAGGTTATGACCACTACCAAGAAAATAAATTAGTTTTGTGCATATGCAAGAAATTTTGTAGGTGAGGTTGGGCGTTCACGAACGACGGTTCATGACTACCGTGTTCACGACCGCCACCACCATGCCAAACGAAGCCTTAGTTTGAGACAAGTTTCTTGACTATCTTTTGCCAATACTTTAAGGGTCCGTTCGTTTGAGCGGAATTGGCTCTCTGGAATTGGTTTTTCGACGAAAATCAGTATCTACATGAATTGGCTTTGTACAGAATTCCAATTATGTTGTTCGGCTGTAAGATTGAATTCAGTCAACAGAAATGAAATTGAGCCACAAAATTTGTTCGCTTGAATGATGAAATTGGTATTGGAATTGACATTATACAATAATTTTATAAACCCAAAATAGGCGTCAACGCCGAACACATTAAATTGCATAATATGTTTTAAGACGCGTGTTTTTCGCCCAAGCGCCATTTTTCGCTCATGTGGGCGTTTTTTGCCCGGGCGCGCATTTTTCTCCAGGGCGCGTGTTTTTCGCCCAAGTGTGTGTTTTTTGGCCCAGGACCGCGTTTTTCGCCCGATCGCGAGTTCTTCGGTCGGGAGTGCATTTTTTGCCACGAAAGCGCATTTTTTGTCCGGACGCGCATTTTTTGCCCGGGAGCGCGCTTTTCGCCCGAGTGCGTGTTTTTCGGCCCAGGTGTGCGTTTTGCGGCCTGGGCAAAAAATGCGTGGTGGGACGAAAAATGTGTGCCCAACAAAAAATGTGTGTCCTTGTGAAAAAAGCGTGCCCGAGCGAAAAACACACGCCCGGGCGAATAACGCGCGCTTTGTCGAAATAAGCGTGCCCAGTTCAAAAAATGAGCGAACGGCTAAAAAACGCGTGCTCGGGCGAAAAATGCGCTCTCAGACAAAAAACGCCCGACCGGCCAAAATGCGCGCCCGGGCCAAAAATGTGCGCCCGGTCGAAAAATGCACGCCCGGGCGAAAAACACGCGCCCGGGCGAAAAACACGCTCTCTCGGGCTAAAAACACTCGGCTGACAGAAAAACGCCCGCCCGGGTGAAAAACGTGCGCCCGAGCAAAACATCGTGCTCCCGGGCGAAAAAAACGCCTGCCTGGGCGAAAAACGAACGTCCGGCCGAAAAACACACCCCCGGCCGAAAAACACGCGCCCGTCAGTAAAACGCACGCTCGGGCAAAAAACGTGCGCGTAGGCCGAAAAACTCTGGTGAAAACACTCGATTATGCGGAAAACCCATGTGTGGAGGTAAGAATTGACGATTTGATTTTTTTAGTTTAAAGTGAAAGTCATGTTTTCACATAAAAGTCAAATATCCGCGTAAATTACGTTGCGCCGAACATTAGAATTGGATTTCTAATCGTCAATGCCAATTCCAGAAAGCCAATTCTGTCCAAACGAACGGACCCTAATGATTTTGGTAATTTGACTCTCATGGGGCATTTTTGCTCCGCTCACCGGAGCAAAAAGCGTTATTATTATAGAATCTATGTTTGGCATGATAATGATTATGACTATTACCAAGAAAATAAACTAGTTTCAAACATAAAAGTGGATGAAGTTCCATAGGTGAGGTCGGGCGGTCATGAATGACGGTTCATGATCACTGTGTTTGTGACTGCGACCATACCAAATGGGAGAAATATTTTCGTCCGAGCCCCGGACTACATTAGAGAACAAATTATGTGCGTACATAGTGAAATGCACTTTTTGCGCCAAACGGAGCCTTAATATTGTTTTGATTAAAATGATTAAAAATTTTAACAAAAGAAACGGACTTAATATTTTTTTTTTAAAAAAAATTGATAATTTAAATATGTTTTCATTTACCTTTTTTCTTTCAATTGACGCGAGTAGTATAACAGATGGAAAGGTATTTTTGCTAGGCCTGCACGCGGTGCGGTTCGGTGCGGTTTCAGCCCAAACCGAAACCGCACCGCATGGGTGCGGTTTTTCGTCGACCAAAACCGCACCACACCTAAACCGTGCGGTGCGGTTTCAATTCGGTGCGGTTTGCGGTCGGTTTTTGCGGTGCGGTTTCGGTTTTTCACTGCAAATAAAATTTATTTACAACTCACAACATATTGAATAAATATTTTTACTTACCTGCTGACATAGGAAAAACATGTTTAGACTGGACCTTGGTTAGTATTAGCAAGATCAAATAGCTCCCAGTTATTAACTTATTATGTAATATCATATCATTACATCATCTCAGATTCTTTTTCCATTATAGTATCTCAGAATTGACTGATTGTAGTTGTCTTAAGTGGACGGTGGACATGGATGCAGGTATTTGTACAAGAAATAAACTTGTAATGAGAGAATAGCACATATAATAAGCAATATATAAATCCACTACGCCCTTTGCAAGAGGGGTGTGTATGAATCATGATTGCCAATTCCTGCTAATATATTTACCATAATTTAATTTCCCTCGTCACTGATTTCGAACCATGCCTGCAGCCTGCCTGAACCGTGAAACACATTGATTTGAGGCAACAATAACTAATTCCCAATTAAACTTAAAAATTAAAAGATTATATATGCAATAATTTATTTATGTGATATAATATTTTTAGGATTATATATATTATATATTATTGTCGGTGCGGTGCGGTTTGCTCGGTTTTACCGAGTTACAAACCGCACCGCACCGATTATGGGTCGGTTTTCGCACGTACAAAACCGAACCGCACCGCAACCGCGCGGTGCGGTTTAGAATGCGGTGCGGTGCGGTGCGGTTCGTCGGTTTGGTGCGGTTTTTGGTTCCAAGTAGTTTTATAATTATATTAAAAAAAGTAAAAAATTCATTATAAATTTTTTAAGAGCCCCAAGTCCTCCTATTAGTTTTGTTAATTTAAAAGTTTATTTCACATTTTATAAAATTTTAATCATTTCATTTAAACAATTTTAAAATTTTCACATAATTGCTATATAAGCATCACATAAGCGTGAAATCACTAAAAATCATAAAATGACTTAACAAAAGTTATTCAAAATTTATATCTAATTAATCCAAAAATATATTAGAACTAATTTCAAACAAATAATATTTTGGGGGACCTACTTCAAATTTATATCTAACTAATCCTTGAGCTTTTATTTACTTCTTACTCATATTTGCAAAAAAAAAAAAATCAGGACGACTATGAGCGACGAGATATACAGAGGAACCTCGTGCATGATTGCTTATATATAGATACTTCAAATATTAAATAATTGTGTAAAAGACGCGAATCTATGTCTGGATTTCAGATATCAGGTTTTGTTGATGATATTTTATTTAGGGCGCTGCTATTAGCACCGCAGTTTTGGCTAGTCGCACCGCACTTTCTCCTAATTTTCCGCGTCTTTTAGAAATACGCCTTGTACATGCATTTTAAGCAATACGTCTTGTGCGTGCACATGTTTCAATCAGGGAGGCAATACGTCTTGTGCATGCATAAGGCGATTGTTATCCGCACTACAGTTTTGGCTATCCGCACTCTTTTTGTATGAGTTATTACGCGTCTTTTGAAAATACGCCTTGTACATGCATTTTTAGGAAAAATGTTCAACACAAAAGTTGTACACCGTTCAACACGATGAGATCGCGCTTGAGAGTTCCTTCTGTTAATATCCCTTAAAAAGGAAAAGAAGAAGAAACTTTGTAGATGTTGCTGCTCTGGATGGGTTGAAACTTGATTTATAATGCATGAACATAATCATATTTCGCCTTCTCCTCCACTTGATTTATAATGCTTTGTAGATATTGCCAAATAAAATAGGATCAGATTAGTGAACTCGTCGGATCAGCCATAAATAGATCCGCACCTTTGAAATGGAGAGGATCCTGACTCTAAATCTTGTGCTAGTGAAGTTGAATGCATAGAGGATGGCCTCGAAGCTTTGATTCCAAGAGAACCGATGCAATATTTGTTGGGCTTTGATTCCAAGGAGGCTCATAGAGTTTTTCTACTTGCCTCTCTCTCTCTTTGTTTGAACAAAAATGCTGCCGTCATAGAATGTATGTTTGACATAACAATGGTTATGTCGACCGCCACAAGAAAAGAGAACTGGTTCTTACCATAAAAGTGGATGAAGTTCCTTAAGGGCACGTTCGTTTGGACGGAATTGGAATTCGATATTGGAATTGAATATTGATAAATATTGTGGAATTAAATATTGGTGACTAATTCCAATTACAACGTTCGCCGAATAAACAATATTGTTGAATATTGTGAAATTAATCAATACTTTTGTTCGTTTGTTAAATAAAATTCAATTTAAGAATTGAAAAATATTACGAAGAAACTAATATTTATCACATATATCATAAACAAATGTATGTCATGGTGACGATTTTTTTGCCCGGTGGCGATTTTTTCGCACGAGAACGATTTTTTCCGCCCGGGCGCAATTTTTTCGCATAACCGTGATTTTTTGCCCGGGCGCGATTTTGTGTCCCGGGCACTATTGAAACCGACTACTCGGTCTCCGTGGAGTTCGGGGTTCCCTTGAGAGGGGTGGTCTCACACCTACTTCTCTCGAGCCAACTCTCTAGGCAAGAGCACTTAGATTTGGAAACGGACCAAGGGCTTAGTGGGGAGGTCCCGCCACATACCCGGAAGTTCCCTTGGAACTTCCCCTCCCAAGCCACTTCTAAGCTTGGGCACCACTGGAGCCTCTCCTCACCCTCTATAGAGAGACTTGTTGGGGAGGGAGAGAGGGGAGAGAGCTAACCTAGGATGAGATCTCCCCAAATGGTGCCCCCTTGGTTCTATTTATAGGTTTTTCGGATCTGGACTGCGAATAGCCAAAATTGGACTGCAAATAGCCAAATCCCGCTGTTCTGAAGCGCTAAACGCAGACCATTGGACTGCGAATAGCCAAAACTGGACTGCAAATAGCCAAATCCCGCTGTTCTGGGATACTAAACGCAGACCAACCCCCCCTCCTCTGGAACTGGGCGAGAGGGGTTACCTCGCGGAGCTCAGCGAGCCTCCTCGTTGGGGTGGGGCGAGACCAAGGATCTTCCCCCTTATCAGGGTCGGGGGCGAGAGAGGGGGTCGACCCCTCTCCTCCACTCGCCCCTGGCCTGACGAGGGCGAGGGCGAGAGGGGGGCACCCGCCCTCCACCTCTCGCCCCTGGCTGGGCGCGGGCGAGAGGGGGGGGCACCCGCCCCTCCCCTCTCGCCCCTAGTTGGGCGTGGGCGAGAGGGGGGGCACCCGCCCCTCCCCTCTCGCCCCTAGCTGGGCGCGGGCGAGAGGGGGGGCACCCGCCCCTCCCCTCTCGCCCCTAGCTGGGCGCGGGCGAGAGGGGGGGGCACCCGCCCCTCCCCTCTCGCCCCTAGCTGGGCGAGGGCGAGAGGGGGGGCACCCGCCCCTCCCCTCTCGCCCTTAGCTGGAGGGGAGGGCGAGAGGGGGGCACCCGCCCCTCCCCTCTCGCCCCTAGCTGGGTGCGGGCGAGAGGGGGGCACCCGCCCCTCCCCTCTCGCCCCTAGCTGGGTGCGGGCGAGAGGGGGGCACCCGCCCCTCTCCTCTCGCCCCTGGCTGGGCGAGGGCGAGAGAGGGGGCACCCGCCCCTCCTCCTCTCTCCCCCTCACTTGCCTCTTACTCCAGCTGGGTGAGCAGGAGGTTTCTGCCTCTACCGCTCTCCCTCCTTTCTCCCTGTCTTGGATCATACTATATACGCGGCCCAGATGCACTCTTGGGTAATGGCAACCTACTTCGATGGATATGGGGGTTGTACACAATCTCCGCTCTTTGCGAGGTTGGCACAACCTTGGAAAGAAAAGTCCAAGGCCAAATATCCATCGAGGGGGGTCGCCCCCGAGGCACGTTTGACTCATCCAGCTAGTGAGAGCCTGGAGTGAGGAGGACATCTCGGCGTTGAACTTACCCATCCGAGGATCATTCGACCCACCCAGCTAGTGAGAGCCTGGAGTGGGGAGGACATCTCGGATGGCAAGCTCCTCCTTCCAAGGATCATTCGACCCACCCAGCTAGTGAGAGCCTGGAGTGAGGAGGACATCTCGGTAGCAAGCTCTTCCTTCTGAGGATCATTCGACCCACCCAGCTAGTGAGAGCCTGGAGTGGGGAGGACATCTCGGCGTTGAACTTACCCATCCGAGGATCATTCGACCCACCCAGCTAGTGAGAGCCTGGAGTGAGGAGGACATCTCGGTGGCAAGCTCTTCCTTCCGAGGATCATTCGACCTACCCAGCTAGTGAGAGCCTGGAGTGGGGAGGACATCTCGGCGTTGAACTTACCCATCCGAGGATCATTCGACCCACCCAGCTAGTGAGAGCCTGGAGTGAGGAGGACATCTCGGTGACAAGCTCTTCCTTCCGAGGATCATTCGACCCACCCAGCTAGTGAGAGCCTGGAGTGGGGAGGACATCTCGGCGTTGAACTTACCCATCCGAGGATCATTCGACCCACCCAGCTAGTGAGAGCCTGGAGTGAGGAGGACATCTCGGTGGCAAGCTCTTCCTTCCGAGGATCATTCGACCCACCCAGCTAGTGAGAGCCTGGAGTGGGGAGGACATCTCGGCGTTGAACTTACCCATCCGAGGATCATTCGACCCACCCAGCTAGTGAGAGCCTGGAGTGAGGAGGACATCTCGGTGGCAAGCTCTTCCTTCCGAGGATCATTCGACCCACCCAGCTAGTGAGAGCCTGGAGTGGGGAGGACATCTCGGCGTGAACTTACCCATCCGAGGATCATTCGACCCACCCAGCTAGTGAGAGCCTGGAGTGAGGAGGACATCTCGGTGGCAAGCTCTTCCTTCCGAGGATCATTCGACCCACCCAGCTAGTGAGAGCCTGGAGTGGGGAGGACATCTCAGCGTTGAACTTACCCATCTGAGGATCATTCGACCCACCCAGCTAGTGAGAGCCTGGAGTGAGGAGGACATCTCGGTGGCAAGCTCTTCCTTCCGAGGATCATTCGACACACCCAGCTAGTGAGAGCCTGGAGTGAGGAGGACATCTCGGCGTTGAACTTACCCATCCGAGGATCATTCGACCCACCCAGCTAGTGAGAGCCTGGAGTGAGGAGGACATCTCGGTGGCAAGCTCTTCCTTCCGAGGATCATTCGACCCACCCAGCTAGTGAGAGCCTGGAGTGAGGAGGACATCTCGGTGGCAAGCTCTTCCTTCCGAGGATCATTCGACCCACCCAGCTAGTGAGGACCTGGAGTGGGGAGGACATCTCGGCGTTGAACTTACCCATCCGAGGATCATTCGACTCACCCAGCTAGTGAGAGACTGGAGTGAGGAGGACATCTCGGTGGCAAGCTCTTCCTTCCGAGGATCATTCGACCCACCCAGCTAGTGAGAGCCTGGAGTGGGGAGGACATCTCGGCGTTGAACTTACCCATCCGAGGATCATTCGACTCACCCAGCTAGTGAGAGCCTGGAGTGAGGAGGACATCTCGGTGGCAAGCTCTTCCTTCCGAGGAACATTCGACCCACCCAGCTAGTGAGAGCCTGGAGTGGGGAGGACATCTCGGCGTTGAACTTACCCATCCGAGGATCATTCGACCCACCCAGCTAGTGAGAGCCTGGAGTGAGGAGGACATCTCAGTGGCAAGCTCTTCCTTCCGAGGATCATTCGACCCACCCAGCTAGTGAGAGCCTGGAGTGAGGAGGACATCTCGGCGTTGAACTTACCCATCCGAGGATCATTCGACCCACCCAGCTAGTGAGAGCCTGGAGTGAGGAGGACATCTCGGTGGCAAGCTCTTCCTTCCGAGGATCATTCGACCCACCCAGCTAGTGAGAGCCTGGAGTGAGGAGGACATCTCGGTGGCAAGCTCTTCCTTCCGAGGATCATTCGACCCACCCAGCTAGTGAGAGCCTGGAGTGGGGAGGACATCTCGGCGTTGAACTTACCCATCCGAGGATCATTCGACTCACCCAGCTAGTGAGAGACTGGAGTGAGGAGGACATCTCGGTGGCAATCTCTTCCTTCCGAGGATCATTCGACCCACCCAGCTAGTGAGAGCCTGGAGTGGGGAGGACATCTCGGCGTTGAACTTACCCATCCGAGGATCATTCGACTCACCCAGCTAGTGAGAGCCTGGAGTGAGGAGGACATCTCAGCGTTGGACTCACTAATCATATAAGCAAAATAACTTCATCCATCTAATGGGGGGATTTCCCTTGTCAAAACCACCTGGCCCAGCCAGCGAGGGATAGAACTCGCTACAAAGGAAAGCAACAAAAAACAAAAAATAAACATAACATACCCCCCCTACGGCACTCGCCTCTCAAGCTGCTTGTGCGAGATGATCATTCCTCTGCTTCTCCTGCCACTCCCCTCTGGCTCATGCTCTCCATGATCTTCTCCATCTCCTCCGCCCCTGCTTGCCAAGAGATGCTGTTGACGGCTGTGACGTAGCAGTGCCTCGCCATCCTGGGATCTCCGCGGATCCTGACTTGGATTCCTCCAGTGTTGAACTTGAGGCACTGGTGGAAGGATGATGGTACGCATCGGAAGGCGCTGATGAGGGGTCTTCCGAAGATGGCATTATAACTGCTAGGAGCGTCAACTATGATGAACCGACAGTTCCTTGAACCTCCCCCCATCGTCACTTGGAGTCCTACTCCGCCCTCTACCTCTTTCCTTTCTCCGGAGAATCCAAACAAGGGCCCATCTGAGACCAACACCCTCCTTGCCTCCACCTTCAACTCATCAAATGCCTTTTTGAAAATGACGTTGACAGAGCTCCCGTTGTCAACGAGGATCTGAGAGACAGTGTAACCTTCGATGGCTGTCTGAATGACCAGCGCATCACAGAATGGATCCTCATGCTCTGGCATGTCCTTGCTTGAGAAAGTGATTTTCACCTCGGGAGGCGGGTCCTGCGACGTCGAGGCGACGCTTCGTCGAAATACGGAGTGGAGGCTTGCCTTACGAGTGGCCTCGATCCCCACCCCCCGTGGATTACCGCGACCCGTCCTTTGGCTCCTATGTCGGTCCGGTCCTCGCAGATGTCATCATCCACTACTGCTCCAGGTGGAACTTCTTCAATCCGCACCGGCGGCTGCTGTTGTGCCTGACCTCTCGCCTCTCTCACCTCCAAGAACTCTGGGCAGGTAGTTGTTGCATGCCCCTCTGCTTGGTGGTAGTCGCAGTATGGCACCGCTCTCCCCCCTTCTCCTACGGGCTGGGATGTCTCTTGCTTCGACTCCTCCTCCTCTTCGAATCGCCATAGCTTGAGCTGGTGGGGGTAGGAGCTGCCTAGGGGCCTGCCTCCAAGGAGGAGGGTTGGGCCTCCCTTGGCCTCCGTAGAAGTTTCCCCCTCCTTGGGCGAGACCCCTCCCTTGCTCCGGACCCCCCTGGGGTCCCTGGTACCCTTGACCCCTCTGCTCTTCCCTCCTCCTTCCTTCCTGCTGCCTGGGGCCACCTTGCTCTCTTGGCTCGGCCTCTACCAACTTTGCCAACTTCTTTGCCAGCCCCGGGTTCGCCGCCTCGGTGGCTACCTCCTTTGCAGTTTTTTCCATCAGGTCCTCGAAGGACAAGGGAGGCTTCCTAGTTAGGCGCATTTTGAAGAGGCTCTCTCGTAGCCCTACGGTGAAAGCCATCTGGAGGGCATACCCTGGCACCTCCTGGATGTTCTGGATCTCCTCCTAGAATCTGTCCATGTACTGGGTCAACGTCTCCTCGTGCCTCTGCTTGACCAGGAAGATGGACTCAGCATTCTTCTTCCTCTTCTTGGATGTGGAGAAGCGTAGCTGGAAGCTTCGGCCCAAGTCATCGAAGCTGTAAATGGAGCCGACCGGGAGCTGGTGGAACCAGTCCCTAGCTTTGTCCCTCAGGGTGGTGGCGAAGAGACGACACTTGAACGTGTCCGTCATGGGCCTGATGGAGACGGTATCCTCGAACCACTGTAGGTGCTGGACGAGATCATCCTTCCCGGTATAGAAAGTCATGTTGGGCTCCTTGAAGCCTTCCGAGATGGGAGCCGAGATGATCAGCTCGCTAAAGGGTGACCCCCCACTCGCCGGCTTCGCGAGCTCCACTTGCGCGACTCCTGCTCCGAGCGAGACCCCACTCAACGGGCTAGGAAAAAGCACTCGCCCGGCGAGGTCTCGCTCGCCACTCTCAGTCACTGGTTCCTTGCCTGGCCGACCCCCTGGAGCAACCTCTCCTGACCCCCCCTGGGCGAGCACTCCCTGCGACCCAGAAGGCGGTGTCTGGGGGGAGGGAGCTGAGCAGTCACCTCCCCTGGTGATGCCTTGGAGCAGCTCCATGATTCCCTTGATGGCCGTCATGAACTCTCCCCTTCCTACCACATCGCTTGGGAGGTGAGACCCCTCGTCGTCTCCTCCTCCGAGGTCTCCTGCCATGAGATTTGGCTCAAGAACTTCTGTGTTGACCACTCTCCACGCTCACCGCACCAAAAATGTTGAAACCGACTACTCGGTCTCCGTGGAGTTCGGGGTTCCCTTGAGAGGGGTGGTCTCACACCTACTTCTCTCGAGCCAACTCTCTAGGCAAGAGCACTTAGATTTGGAAACGGACCAAGGGCTTAGTGGGGAGGTCCCGCCACATACCCGGAAGTTCCCTTGGAACTTCCCCTCCCAAGCCACTACTAAGCTTGGGCACCACTGGAGCCTCTCCTCACCCTCTATAGAGAGACTTGTTGGGGAGGGAGAGAGGGGAGAGAGCTAGCCTAGGATGAGATCTCCCCAAATGGTGCCCCATTGGTCCTATTTATAGGTTTTTCGGATCTGGACTGCGAATAGCCAAAATTGGACTGCAAATAGCCAAATCCCGCTGTTCTGAAGCGCTAAACGCAGACCATTGGACTGCGAATAGCCAAAACTGGACTGCAAATAGCCAAATCCCGTTGTTCTGGGATACTAAACGCAGACCAACCCCCCCCCCCCCCCCCTCCTCTGGAACTGGGCGAGAGGGGTTACCTCGCGGAGCTCAGCGAGCCTCCTCGTTGGGGTGGGGCGAGACCAAGGATCTTCCCCCTTATCAGGGTCGGGGCGAGAGAGGGGGTCGACCCCTCTCCTCCACTCGCCCCTGGCCTGACGAGGGCGAGGGCGAGAGGGGGGCACCCGCCCTCCACCTCTCGCCCCTGGCTGGGCGCGAGCGAGAGGGGGGGGCACCCGCCCCTCCCCTCTCGCCCCTAGCTGGGCGCGGGCGAGAGGGGGGGCACCCGCCCCTCCCCTCTCGCCCCTAGCTGGGCGCGGGCGAGAGGGGGGGCACCCGCCCCTCCCCTCTCGCCCCTAGCTGGGCGCGGGCGAGAGGGGGGGCACCCGCCCATCCCCTCTCGCCCCTAGCTGGGCGAGGGCGAGAGGGGGGGGGGGGGGGGGGGGGCACCCGCCCCTCCACTCTCGCCCTTAGCTGGGCGAGGGCGAGAGGGGGGGGGGGGGGGGGGGGGGGGGGGGGCACCCGCCCCTCCCCTCTCGCCCTTAGCTGGAGGGGAGGGCGAGAGGGGGGGCACCCGCCCCTCCCCTCTCGCCCCTAGCTGGGTGCGGGCGAGAGGGGGGCACCCGCCCCTCCCCTCTCGCCCCTAGCTGGGTGCGGGCGAGAGGGGGGGCACCCGCCCCTCTCCTCTCGCCCCTGGCTGGGCGAGGGCGAGAGAGGGGGCACCCGCCCCTCCTCCTCTCTCCCCCTCACTTGCCTCTTACTCCAGCTGGGTGAGCAGGAGGTTTCTGCCTCTACCGCTCTCCCTCCTTTCTCCCTGTCTTGGATCATACTATAGACGCGGCCCAGATGCACTCTTGGGTAATGACAACCTACTTCGATGGATATGGGGGTTGTACAGGCACGATTTTTTGGCCCGGGCGCAATTTTTTTTCCCGGGTAAGATTTTTCCAACCCCCCTGCCGAAAAAAGCTCGAATAGGCAATAAAAGCGCGTTCCAGCAAAAAACCGCTCCCCGGTGAAAAAATCGCACGAAAAATAGCCCCGAGCAAAAAAAATCTCGTAGGGCGAAAAAAACTCGCCCGGGCAAAAAAATCGCTCCCGGCCAAAAAAATCTTGGAGGGGCAAAAAAATTGCGCCCGGGCAAAAAAGTTGCGCGCGGGCAAAAAATCGCTCACTCACGAAAAATCGCGTTTGAGCGAAAAAATCGCGCCGGGGCGAAAAACTATCCCCTGGGAGAAAAATTCGCGCCCGGGCGAAAAATTCACGTCCGAGCGAAAAATTCGCGTCCGGGCGAAAAAACGCTCTCGTGTGAAAAAATCGCTCCCGGGTGAAAAAATCGCGCCCGGGCGAAAAAATTGCGCCCGAGCGAAAAACGCGCGCCCCGGCGAAAAAACGCGCGCCCCGGCGAAAAATGCGCGGGCGGGGGAAAACGCGCGCCCGGGTGACAAAACATGCGCCCGGGCGAAAAACCCGCGCCAGGGCGAAAAACGCGTGCCAGGGAGAATAATGCGCGCTAGGGCGGAAAATTTCCGCCCGGGCAAAATTTGGGCGTCCGGGCGAAAAACGCGCGTTCGGGCGAAAAACTCTCGTCTGTGCGAAAAACTCGCGCCCGGGCGAAAAAATTTGCGGCCGAACGCATAATCGCGCGCCAGGGCGAAAAACGCGCGCTAGGGCGAAAAACGCGCGTCAGGGCGAAAAACGTGCGCTAGGACGGAAAATTCCCGTCTGGACAAAATTTGGGCGTCCGGGCGAAAAATGCGCGTTCGGGTGAAAAACTCGCGTCCGTGCGAAAAACTCGCGCCCTGGCGAAAAATTGTGCGCCCTGGCGCAGAAACGCGTGCCCGGGCGAAAAACGCGCGCCAGGGCGAAAAAACGCGCGCCAGGGCGAAAAACGCGCGCCAGGGCGAAAAACGCGCGCCAGGGCGAAAAACGCGCGCTAGGGCGAAAAATTTCCGCCCGGGCAAAATTTGGGCGTCCGGGCGAAAAACGCGCGTTCGGGCGAAAAACTCGCTTCCGTGCGAAAACTCGCGCCTGGGCGAAAAATTGTGACCCTGGGCGCATAAACGCGCGCCCGGCAAAAAACGCGCGTCATGGCGAAAAACACGCGCCAGGGCGAAAAACGCGCGCTAGGGCGGAAAATTTTCGCCCGGGCAAAATTTGGGCGCCCGGGCGAAAACACGCGTTCGGGCGAAAAACTCTCGTCCGTGCGAAAAACTCGCGCCCGGGCGAAAAATTGTGCGCCCGACAAAAAACGCGATAAATCGAGCGTGCTAGACTCGCCCAATTTCGATATGTCTAGCTAGATTTTGTGCTTAGGCTAAAATCAATTCCATGATATTCAACTCAAATTTCAATTATTAAAGCTACCTAACAAGCGAACGGCGTAATTGGAATTCGACGTCGAATTTCAATTCCAAGTCTTCAATTCCGTCCAAACGAACGGGGCCTAAGTGAGGTCGGGTATTCACGAATGATGTTTCATAACCACTGCGGTCATGACTGCCATTGCCGCGCCAAAAGGAGCCCTAGTGTCAGTTTTTTCGGTGATGTTTTGATTTTTAGAGGGTTTTAAATTACCCAAGGCATTATTTGAAGAAGATACCGATGGTACATTTCTCAAATAATGACTTTTAGACCTACACGAGGTAAATGACACTCCCACCCTGTGACGGGCGCCCTGTGACGGGCGCCCTGTGACGAGCGTAGGATAATTTTTTTGGGTGGGCAGAATACTAATTCATTTAAAATTTTAATCATCAAATATATAAAAAAAATATGTTATATTAAATTATTAAAAATTATATGTATTATATTTTATACAATATCTATAAAAAACATTATGCTTTCAATGAATTTATTTGTACAATATAAATAAATATTGATAATATATCTATATTATATATAATACATATAATATATATATATATACTTGTGACAAATATATATATATATATATATACTTGTGACATGAGCTTTGAGTAATATATCTAATCATAAAAAATATACCTAGATTTTAATGATTTATTTTGTCAAGATAGTAAATTTTGGCAAAAATATATATTTTTTGATGTCATAGAGATTTAAACCCAAGACTTTTCACTCCATTTCAATAACCTTAACATGAACCACTATATCAATCCTAATTTTTTTGATTAAATATTAAATATAATTATATTCATAAGGCTGAAAAGTAATTTTAATGAAATTTTAATAAAATATACATTAATATTACAATATTTATTTTGTACAAAAATATACGAATATACTTAAAATATTTATTTTTCTCTCTCCCTCTTTTTCTCTCCCACTCTCTCTCAGAAAATAGACCCACGTGTAGCGGGTGTAGTCATCCACCAGAACCAACACATACTTATTTCCTCCATAAGTAAGGGTGGTGCACGGCCCCATCACATCAACATGTACGACTCAAGAGGTGCCTTACACCTAATCTCCGACTTGTCAAATGTGAGTCGATGTGACTTTCCATATTGACAACCCTCGCACACATGGTCGTTGCCGTAGGAAGAGAGATTAGGCAGGCCACACACCAGACCCTTTGCAGCCATCATCTTTAACTTGTCCATCCCCACATGACCTAGCCTCCCATGTCAGATCGCAACGCTGTCATTTGTTTTCAGCTTATCAACATAGGCGTTTGCAGATAGAACATACAAATCCTTCACCCTTCTCCTAGTGAGCGTGATATCAGCATCAACAGAAGACAGGTTCTTCAGAAAACTTCACCTCCTTTGGTCCAAACAGCACGTGGTATCCAGCATCCACTGCGTTTGCGACCGAGAAAAGATTCTTCTTCATGCCCGACACATGATACACGCTCTTCAGTGTCACAGGCTTCTCTTCACTTCCAAGGGATACCATCCCTTCTTGCTCAACTGGATGCACCGTATCATCTGCAGTGATGACGACATTCGTCCCTTCATATGCCTTCAGAGAGGCAAACTTAGACACATCTCCAGTGAGATGGTGCCCGCAGCCGGAATCAACAATCCAGTCATTCTCAAAATTGATGAAGGCTAAGACATCGACTAGCGTTGCCGTCATCTCAGCCAGGAAGCAGTTGTCTCCGCCCTCACCACCCTGGTGACCTCCACCTCTCGCTCCACCTCTCCAATGAACTCCTTCCTTCTCAGCAACGTGACCGACCTTCAGATTGGACCGACAATCCTTTGTCATGCGCCCGTACTTCTTATATGCATAACAAAGAGTTCTCCACCTCTCATCACGAGCAGGGAGAAACTTCCCTTTATCTCCTTGATAGGATGTTGAAGGTCCATCTCCGGAGTTCTCCTTCTTCTTGTCCCAAGACTTCTTCTTTCCAGAGAACAGCACCTCGTTATCTCCCCCTGAGATAGACATTCCTGTCATCTGCTTCGCCAAGCTCTCCTGTGACGACAGCAGGTTCTCTAGCTCCAGTAAGAAAGGATAAGTAGCTCATCCTTGCACTGAAGTAATAAACGGAACATACTCCTTCCGCAGGCCTCAGAGTATGTGCCTCTTTAACATCGCCTCAGAGATCGGCTCATCAGGATCCAAGGCCGAGATCTCAGCACACAGGTTCTTCACCTTTAAGAAGAAGGTGGATATCGACAACTCTCCTTGAGTGGACCGCGCCAACTCATTCTCCAGAAACTGTTATCGTGCTACATTCTTCTTGTTGAATAGCCCATCAAGGGCTTTCTAGATCTCATGCGCTGACTTGCTACCCATGATGTGGTTGAACAAGTCAGGTGAGATAGTTCTCTTTAGGGTGAACTCCGCTTTGGCGTTTGTCTTCCTCCAAGCTCTCACAGCTTGAGCATTATCTTCGACAGCTACAACATCCTCTTGCTCATCTCCACCAACGACCTCCCATAGGTCATCTCCAATAAGATAGCTCTCCATACACGACTTTCATTTCTTAAAGTTTGTCTGAGTAAACAACTCGATGCCAAGACCTCTCGCATAACCTCCTTGTTGGAGTTGGAGAACACTTCTGAACAGTTTTCGTCGAACGATGTTCGACAAACTGTGAAGGGTTCGTCGAGCTGCGAGTTGGAGAACATCACTGGACAGGGTTCGTCGAACGACGTTCGACGAACAGAGGAGGGTTCGTCGAACGGCGTTCGACGAACGGAGAAGGGTTTGTCGAACGCTGCTTGCGTTCGACGATCGGGCCCTTAAGGAGAAGCCGTCTCAGCGGCTGTAGCTGGACCGTCTCAGCGGTTATACATGTCGTCTCGGATGTTGCTGGACCGTCTCAACAGTTATTCATGTCGTCTCAGCGGATGTTGCTGGACCGTCTCAGCGGTTATTCATGCCGTCTCAGCGGATATTGCTATTGAACCGTCTCAGCGGCAGTTTGGTCTGAGCCCGGTTTGGCGCCCTATATAAAGGGTGCGTAACCCTTGTTTAGGGTTAAGGTCGATAAGCCCAAGTGAGTGCAATAGTGAGTTGTGCGGTGTTCCTTGGCGGCGGTTGTTCCTCTGTTCTTGAGAGAAGGCTGTGTGAGGTAGGATCGGCTTTGATCCTTGATACCTTGTAAGCTATAAACCTTCTTGGTTAATAGAAGAGAAGAGGAAGGGGATAGGGGACGTAGCCCGGATTGGGTGAACCTCTGAAATATCTGTGTCTTCTGGATTGTCTTCTGTGTTTTTCTGTGTTGTTTTGTTTCGATTTCTTTCGAATCTCTCATCTCGGCACCCCAGTTTTCTTTACATTTGGTATCAGAGCTAGGTTCGGAGGGAGGTTCTTGATCCTGGAAATGGGTTCTGGCAACGTGCGAATCGAGATCGAGAAGTTTGACGGCAGTCGATTCGATCTATGGAAAATGAAGATGGAGGATATGTTGGTTGGTCGAGATCTATGGTCTGCGATCGAAGATGATCCTCCCGTTCCTAAGGTAGCAGAGAAGGATGCGAGCGCGTCGAAGGGAAAAATCTACAGACGCGGCTGCAGATGGTGCAGCGGAGGCGGCGGCCTGGACGAAAACCGATCGGAAGGCAAAGGGCCTGATCCGGTTATTTCTTGCAGATTCTATCTTGACTAACGTCATGGAGGAGACTTCAGGAAAGTCTGTGGCGTAAGTTGGAATCCCTCTACCAGAGCAAGTCCCTGGTAAACAAGTTGCTCTTGAGGAGGAAGTGGTATAAGCTTCGGATGCGTGAGGGAGATTCCTTTTCAGAGCACTTGACTCAGTTCAACACCATTGTGAGTCAGTTAATCTCTATTGGTGAGAAGATCTCGGATGAGGATGGAGCTATCACCTTGTTGTGCTCACTGCCAGATTCATGGGACAATCTGATTGTCGTGATTGGAGGGAGTGGATACAAGGAACTGTCATATGATACTGTATGTGCAGCTCTTTTATCTGAGGAGACCAGGAGAGGAGGTTCTGAGGCGACAAGCAAAGGTGCGTTGAGTGTATCTAGATCTCGTCCTCAACGAAGGGAGAGCAAGCAAGGCGGATATCGAGATAAGTCTCGTGGGAGATCCAAGAGCCAGGAGAGGGAGAAGGGTAAGAAACCCGTTCGGTGCTGGAAGTGCAATGAGACTGGTCATGTGAAGTCTCAATGTCCAAATAAGGCCGTTCAGAACAAGAAGACACCGACATCTTCTGGTACGAAGAAGGAGGGCGATGGCCGTGACATGTACATCGCTGCTGCGTGCGTTGCTCAGAGAGATTCTGACTTGTGGTATGTAGACACAGGAGCATCATACCACATGACCCCTCATAGGCACTGGTTCTGTGAGTATGAGAGGTTTGACGGTGGAGATGTCATGCTGGGTGATGATTCTGCTGTGCAGATCATTGGGCGCGGCAAGGTGATGCTGAAGCTGTCTAATGGGACCACAAGGTTTCTTCCAAATGTGATGCACATTCATGGGATGAGCAGGAATCTAATCTCGGTGGGTTCTATAGCGGAAGCTGGAGTGCACTTCAGCTGTGACAAGCAAACCTGCAAGATGTCAAGGGGCAATGGTGATTGACAGTGGAGTAAGACATGGAACATTGTATACTTTGCTTGCTGATACAGTGGTTCCAAGTGGGGCTCTTATCTCTGAGAGCCAGGAGGTTGATCAGTAGGAGGTGTCCAGGCTGTGGCATCAACGGCTTGGGCATATCAGTGATAAGGGGATGTCGGCCATGGCATCTGGTCAGATGGTGGAAGGAGTGCCGGAGTGCCCCACAAGCTTTGGGTTCTGTGAGCATTGTCTGCTTGGCAAACAGACCAGGGTAAGCTTTCGTGGGACGGGCACGAGGGCAACTAAAGTGCTGGAGCTAATACACAGTGATGTATTTGGGCCAACTCCAGCTCCATCTCTTGGCGGCACAAGGTATTATGTATCCTTTACTGATGACTTCTCACGGTATTCCTGGATCTACTTTCTCAGGTCCAAGTCAGAAGTTCTGGACAGGTTCAAGGAGTTTAAGAACATGGTGGAGAACCAGCTGGAGAGAAAGGTGAAGGTCCTCCGTTCTGATAATGGAGGGGAGTACTGCTCTGATGCCTTTGAGCAGTACTGTACTAAGCAGGGGATTGCACGACAGAAGACCACCCCGTATACTCTAGAGCGGAATGGATTGTCAGAGAGGCTGAATAGGACCTTGATGGAGAAGGCCAGGTGCATGCTCAGTTGGGCAGGTTTGGGGAAGGAGTTCTGGGCTGAAGCAGTGGCGACCGCAAATTACCTGAAGAACAGGTCCCCTACATCTGCTGTGGAGGGATGTACTCCCTTTGAAATCATCTTCAAGAGAAAGCCAAGTCTGGCCTATGCTCGTGTGTTTGGGTGTGATGCATATGTTCACATTCCAAAGGAGAAGAGGGGGAGGCTTGATGTTAAGTCTGAGAAGTGCATCTTTGTGGGATACAAAGATGGCATTAAAGGCTACAAGCTTTGGAACCCTGTGTCCAGGACTGCTACATTCAGCAAGGATGTGGTGTTTCATGAAACCAGTCCACAGGCAGTCACACAAGCTGAGAAGGCTAAAGAAGCAGAGAAAGGGACAGTGGTGGTGGAAGAAAGCTTTGAGAAAGAAGCCACTACTATTGGGGCTGAATCAGATGACTTGGAGGTGGTCAGAAGTGACGATGAGTCAGAAGATGAGGCTGAAGAAATTCCACTTCTGAGGAGATCGACAAGGGAAAGAAAGGCACCAGTGAGATATCCCCAATGTGCAGTGGCTGCACAGTGTTGCCTAAGTATGCTTGGTGAAGATCCAATCTCTGCCAGAGATGCTAGATCAAGGGCTGATTCAAATCAGTGGGAGCTAGCCATGGTGGATGAAATGGAGTCTCTGAGGAAGAATCAGACTTGGAGTCTGTGTAAGCTTCCAAAGGGGAGGAAGGCCATTGGGAGTAAATGGGTCTTCAAGCAGAAGGTGAAGGGGGATGGCACTGTGGAGAAATACAAGGCAAGGTTGGTTGCCAAGGGATTCTCCCAGGTAGAAGGTATTGACTATGATGAGATCTTCTCACTTGTAGCCAAGATGACGTCGATCAGGTTAGTTCTCTCTATTGCGGCAGCGCATGATCTAGAGATTGAGCAGATGGATGGGAAGACGGTTTTTCTTCACAGTGATCTGGAGGAGGAGATATACATGAAGCAGCCGGAAGGATTCGAAGCCAAGGGCAAGGAGGATCAGGTCTGCAGGCTGAAGAAGTCCTTGTATGGACTAAAGCAATCTCCGAGGATGTGGTACCAAAAATTTGACACATGTATGCTGGAATTAGGTTTTGAAAGGTCGAATTCGGACCACTGTGTGTACATCCAGAGAAACGGAGAGCAGTTCATCTTCCTGACACTCTATGTAGATGATATGCTACTAGTGGGGAATAGTGTCAGGATGATCCAACATGTGAAGAAGCTGCTCTCAGTCAAATTCGAGATGAAGGATTTGGGGCCAGCAAGTGTCATCTTGGGAATGCAGATTTCCAGGGATCGAAGCAAGAAGAAGCTTTGGTTGGGGCAGCAGAGGTACATCGAGGAGATGTTAAAGAAGTTTAACATGACGGACTGCAAGCCAGTAGGAGCACCAATGGTCGTTGGGTGCAAGCTATCTGCAGAGTTGAGCCCAAAGACACAAGATGAGGTCGAGGACATGGCGAAGGTTCCCTATGCTAGTGCTGTGGGAAGCTTGATGTACGCCATGGTCTGCACTTGCCTTGACATTGCTCAAGCAGTGGGAGTGTTGAGCCGGTATATGGCTACAGTAGGAAAGGAACACTGGAACGCGGTGAAGCGTGTGTTCAGGTATCTCCGAGGCACTTCTAATTACTCCCTATGTTTTGAAGGAGCTGGTGAAGGAGGAGTCCTGGACGTGGTTGGGCACATGGACTCAGATTGGGGAGGTGATCTGGATAGCAGGAGATACACCAGTGGGTACGTGTTCACACTGTTTGGAGGTGCTATCAGCTGGATGAGTCGGAGGCAATGCGTGGTGGCACTCTCGTCGACGGAGGCAGAGTACATGGCCCTTACTCATGCGAGCAAGGAGGCCATATGGCTGCAGAGGCTATGTTTGGAGCTCGGGTTTGAGCGGGGGCCAGTGAAGCTGTGGTGTGACAGTCAAGGGGCTATTCAGCTAGCCAAGAATCCAGCTTTCCACGCACAAACCAAGCACATTGACATCCAGTACCATTTCATCCGGGAGAGGGTGGAGAAGAAGGTAGTTCAACTGGAGAAGGTGGACACGATGGAGAACAGTTCTGATTTTCTTACCAAGGCGGTTCCTGTTGCCAAATTTCAGTGGTGTGCAACGGCCGTGAGGTTGAAGAAGAAGGTTGGAGGAGCAGCTCTCGTCGGAGGAAGATGTTCACCAAGTGGGAGAATGTTGGAGTTGGAGAACACTTCTGGACAGTTTTCGTCGAACGGCGTTCAACGAACTGTGAAGGGTTCGTCGAACTGCGAGCTGGAGAACATCACTGGACAGGGTTCGTCCAACGGCGTTCGACGAACGGAGGAGGGTTCGTCGAACGACGTTCGACGAACGGAGAAGGGTTTGTCGAACGCCGCCTGCGTTCGACGAACGGGCCCTTAAGGAGAAGCCGTCTCAGCGGCTGTAGTTGTACCGTCTCAGCGGTTATACATGTCGTCTCAGCGGATGTTGCTGGACCGTCTCAGCGGTTATTCATGTCGTCTCAGCGGATGTTGCTAGACCATCTCAGCGGTTATTCATGCCGTCTCAGTGGATATTGCTATTGAACCGTCTCAGCGGTAGTTTGGTCTGAGCCCGGTTTGACGCCCTATATAAAGGGTGCGTAACCCTGGTTTAGGGTTAAGGTCGATAAGCCCAAGTGAGTGCAATAGTGAGTTGTGCGGTGTTCCTTGGCGGCGGCTGTTCCTCTGTTCTTGAGAGAAGGCTGTGTGAGGTAGGATCGGCTTTGATCCTTGATACCTTGTAAGCTGTAAACCTTCTTGGTTAATAAAAGAGAGGAGGAAGGGGATAGGGGACGTAGCCCGGATTGGGTGAACCTCTGAAATATCTGTGTCTTCTGGATTGTCTTCTGTGTTTTTCTGTGTTGTTTTGTTTCGATTTCTTTCGAATCTCTCGTCTCGGCACCCCGGTTTTCTTTACACTCCTCTGCCGTCCATCTTGGTTGCTCAATGCTTGTTTTAACCTGGCTCTGACACCATGTGAAGTTTTCCGGACCGATGGAACACCGAGACAAGCACACCAAAAATGAACAAAAGACACCTCTTTATTGCTTGACAAATAATTACAAATTACAAGATACATGACTGAATACAAGTTGCATACAACTTGGTTTACAACAGCCGAATATAAAGAAAAATAACTGGTCGCGAACAGTGTCCGCTTCTACTCCTCTACACTACCGCCGACGCCAGGGGCAGATCGACATAGGGTCCAGGGTGGGCAGCGGCCCACCCTGGATTTTGGAAAATAAGTGGTTGGTTGTGAGTTTACGACTAAAATTTTAAAATTTTAATATATATATATATAATTATTATATATATATAATTATTATATATATATAGAATATGTTCAGAAGTTTTAAGTCCGTGCAGTGGTATAAATTTTAGGTGGCTTTGGTGATGATTCAAGTTCGAATCTCAAGCTCCCAAATTTTGCTTTGATTTTTTTAACCATCTGATGAAATCTAATCAAACGGAGGAGGGGAGAGCTTTTATTTTATCGTGATTTAAGCCTTCCCCGTTCCGGCGTTCCCTTGAATCGCGATTTTAGGGTTTCTGGTTCTGCTCTTCGCCGCTTCGCGAGTTCGCCTCTTCCCTGGGCTCCAAGCCTCCGGCGCTCCGGCCTCCGGCGCAGCCCCAGGCTCCCAGCCCGTGCAGGTGGTGCAGTGGTGCAGGCTGCCGGCGCACCGACTCCCGCGTCACTGCGTTAGGTAGAATCCCGTATTTTTCGCAAAAACCAGTCACGCCTTGCTCCATACCTCCATTTTCCCTTCCGAGTTCCGAGTTCCGTCTGGTCCTTCTCCAGACTCCAGTTCTCCTTCCGTGGGTGACTGAGTGAGTCCGTCCTTCAATTTCATGGATTCAACATTAGAAGAATTCTTCTTATATCATGGATTCAGCATTTCAAAATTACGAGAACAGGGATATGACGGTGCAAGTAATATGCGAGGGGAGTTTAATGGACTTAAAGCTCTAATTATGAAAGATAACTCATCTGCATATTATGTTCATTATTTTGCACACCAACTTCAAGTAACGTTAGTAGCAGTTGCAAAAAATCATGTTCAAGTTGCTTGGCTTTTTGAATTGACTGTCACTTTGACCAATATAATCAATGTCTCATGTAAGCGTCAAAAGCTTTTACGAGAGTCTCAATTTTTAAAGATTACTGAAGGTTTACAAAAAGGTGAACTATTAAGTGGTACTGGTTTAAACCAAGAAAGGACTTTAAAAAGGTCAGGTGATACTAGATGGGGATCACATTATGGTTCATTGCTTAACATAATTGTGATGTTTTCCTCCATTATCGATGTTCTCGAGATTGTTGAAAAAGATCCACATTCAAGTTCTGATCATAAAGCAACGACTTTTTCATTATTAGATTCACTTCAATCATTTGATTTCATAATTGTTTTATTTTTAATGAGAGATATATTGAGAATAACAAACAGTTTATCACAGGCATTGCAACGTAAAGACCAAGATATTAGTAATGTCATGCATTTAGTGAAAATTGTTGAAAATGTTGAAGTGGAAGTTTGTGGACTTCTTTGGATCTAGGCGGTCTGGGAGGAGGTCGGGCGGTCTGGTGAGACCGCACGACCTGACGATCTGTTCTGCAGTCTGGTTGTCTTAGACTAGCCGTAGTCTCCTGGCATGACCGCTGGTATCTGTCTAAGGCGTTTGAAGGTGAGGCCGCGCGGTCTGTCTGTGACCGCGTGGCGGGTTGGCGTCTTCAGGCCGCGATGTTTGTCTGTGACTGCGTGGCGGGCTGGCTTCTTCAGGACTGTGCCGGTCTGGCGTGACCGCACAGGTTGGTCCAGGTTTCCAGAATTCCGGTCAGGTGGCTGTCCGAGTTTTCTGGTGGTATTCGCAGACTATGGCTCTTAGTCGTGTGGTCTCTGTTCGCGGACTCAGGAGGAGGCTGGTATGCGAACAGGTCTCTGTTCTCGGTCTCAGAAGGAGGCCGGCATGCGAACAGGTGTTCGTGGTCTTGTGGCGAACAGACAGTGTTTGCGGTCTCGGGCAAACACTGGTGGTGGGTGGCTTCTTGGCGGTCTGGCGATCTCCTTGTGGAGTCGCGATCTGACTGAGGGAGTGGCGATCTCCCGTGGTCTGGAGTGAAGCCGGCGAGCTCATCAAATGAAGCAGAAAGAATTGCTGCTGATCGCGCGGGTTGACCGGTCTGGTCGCGCGGTCTGGGGGTGGTGATCCTATCTCTAGGGTGGTGACTGGATCAGGTCCCACGCCTATAAATAGGAGCCACTGTAGCAGCAAATTGGACACACCAAGTGTAAGCTGAGTTTATCATAATTCCTGCGGTCTGTATTATTGATCGGGCGGTCTGCTGATTGAATTTTCTTGTACAGCTTCTGCGGATAGTACGGTCTGCAGCGATCACCTCTTCTTCTGAAAGTGTTCGGGCGGTCTGCGGCTTGCAGCGTGGGTTGCTGGAGTTCGGGAGAATCAGTGGAGTTCGTAAGGAGGGTGCGGTCTGCTCAGCGGTCTGAGGTGGTGTTCTGTAACCAGCAGTGTTGTGCGGTTAGGCAGCTTGCAGAGATCGGCAAGGAGACCGCGCGGACTGGAGCGGTCTCAGTTATCTTCCTTCAAGTTGTGTAATTTCCTCTTTGGTTTTGTGTGCTGGCGAAATCATGTCTCGCCAAGCATACCTCATCTTGTAATGAAGTTTATGCTATCAATAAAGATTACTTGTTTGCCTCTATTTGCTTCTGGTTGTTTGGCTTGAATCTTTAAATTGCACGTTTCCTGCTCACTCCATAAAGGTCTACGAAAAAATTTCACATGGTATCAGAGCTAGGTTGGAGTGGATAGAGCAGTGAGCAACTTAGAGTAGCCATCGCCTTTGTGAAGAAGGAACCAGTGGTAGAGCAATGGAATGTGGTTTTGCAAGAGGTCTTGGAATTGAGATGCTTACATCGACTAACTTCAAGAAGTGGAAGTCGTGTATGCAAAGATATCTTCTGGGTGAGGACCTCTGGGAGGTGGTTGGAGGAGAGAGCACGGAGGAAGTTTTTTTGGTTGGAGATAACCATCATGAGGTGAGGAACTGGAGGCGGCTCAATGCTAAAGCAGAGTTCGCTCTGAAGAGAGCAATACCACCTGATTTGTTTGATCACATCTTGGGGTGTACATCAGCTGCGGGGATCTGGAGAGCCCTGGATGGACTGTTTAACAAGAAGAATGTGGCAAGACTTCAATTCCTGGAGAATGAGCTGGCCAGATCGGCTCAAGGTGACTTTCTATCTCTACGTTCTTCTTGAAGATGAAGAACTTATGCGCCGAAATTTCAACGTTGGATCATGACGAACCAATTTCTGAGGCGAAGCTGAAGAGGCACATTATCCGTGGCTTGCGGAAGGAATATGTTGCCTTTGTGATGTCGGTGCAGGGTTGGGCAAATCAGCCGTCTCTGCTGGAGCTGGAAAATCTGCTTGCTTCGCAGGAGAGTCTGGCAAGGCAGATGGCGGGGGTGTCAGTGTCTGGGGGAGATGGCGAAGTTCTCTTTACCGGAAAGAAGAAGAAGTGGGATAAGAAGAAGACCGCTGGAAGAGGCAATGGGCCTTCAACTTCTGGACAGCAGGAGAAGGGCTATGCCTCTAAGGCTGAAGGGAAGAAGAAGGGGGAAAGTCCCAAGTGCTTAAGGTGCGGAAAGGTTGGTCACATCAGGAAGGAGTGCCGGGTGAACCTTCAGCCGGGGCATGCTGCTGCAGGAAAGGGGGAAGCTGAAGCCAGACAGGTTGATGGAGGATGGGGAGGAGCCTTCTCGGCTTCTGTTGGAGATGAGGCTCCTATCAACTATCAGGAGGACTGGATCGTGGACTCGGGGTGTGGTCATCACCTCACCGGGGACGAGTCGAAGCTTTCTTCAGCGCAACCTTATTCAGGTAATGATGCTATTATTACTGCTGATAATACCGTGCATGCTGTAGAGAAGGTGGGTGTTGTTTCCTTGGGCAGTGATAGAGGGCCACTAACTTTGAAGAGTGTCTATCATGTGCCCGGAATGAGGAAAAACCTCTTCTCCATGACCAACGCTGTAGACGCTGGGTATCACGTTCTGTTTGGCCCAACAGAAGTGAGGTTTCTTCAGAATGTGGAGGCGGTGAAGGCTGAGGTAGTTCATGTGGGGAGGAGAGCTAAAGACTTGTTCGTTTTATCGACAAGTTCTTATGTTGACAAGATGAGGACAAACGACAGTGCTGTGATATGGCACGAGAGGTTGGGGCACGTAGGGATGGATAAGCTGAAAGATATGGCGGTGAAAGGTCTGGTCAAGGGCCTTCCTAGTCTATCTTCCTACGGAGACGGTCATGTGTGCGCGGGATGTCAGTTCGGCAAGTCTCATCGACTACCGTTTGACAAGTCGCAGACAAGGAGTAGTGTGCCGTTGGAGTGCATCCACTGTGACTTGATGGGACCGACTGCTATCCCAAGCCTCGGAGGCAGCAGATATATGCTGGTGCTGATCGATGAATACACCAGATATGTCTGGGTATATTTCTTGAAGGAGAAGGCGGAGGCGTTTGCCAAGTTCGTGGAGTTCAAGGAGCTTGTGGAGGGTCGGCTTGGACCGCGGGTTAAGAAGCTGAGAACTGACAACGGAGGGGAGTTCACCTCTGGTGAGTTCTCTACTTTTTGCAGGAAAGCAGGCATCCAGAGGGAGCTTACTTGTGCACATACTCCACAGCAAAATGGAGTTGCAGAGCGGAAGATCCGTCATCTGACGGAGACCTGCAAGTGTTGGCTGCATGCCAAGAGTATCCCAAAGTACTTCTGGGCGGAGGGAATGTCTTGTGATGCCTACGTCATCAACAGGATGCCTCTTAGTCCCATCAATATGAAGACCCCACATGAATTGATGTGCAAGGAAAAATCAAGCGTGGCACACCTTCGGGTGTTTGGTTCCACCTGCTATGTGCACGTTCCAGATGCGCTTCAGACGAAGCTAGATGCGAAAGCAAGGAAGCTAGTCTTCGTGGGGTATGATGACCGGAAGAAGGGCTGGAAGTGCATGGACTCGGAGACGAGGAGATTTGTTGTATCTTGCGACGTCGTGTTCGACGAGGTGACGTCGTACAAGGGAAGTTCTGGTGTGGAGCTACCAGAGAGCAGGGTGGAGGAGCCGGAGAGGGCTGTGGAGAATCTTTAGGTGGAGCTACCTGTGTCACCAGGTGGTCCATCAATATCTAGTTCTGAGACGGAGGCTTCTGGATCAGGAAGCAGGGGGAGCGATGCTCCGAGTACGTCTGGAAGAGGAGCTAAGGAAGAAGCAGCCGAAGATACTGCGAGTCAGGGGAAGGCGTTGCGGAGATCGAAGCGAACTATCATTGCCCCTGATCGCTATACAGGAGGAAACATGGTGAGCTTTGTCTCATGTTTCTTTGCTGGTCCCTTGGATGAGAGGGAGCCGTCGAGCTTTGAAAAGGCCAAAGGCATGAAGGAGTGGGACATTGCGATGCAAGAAGAGATGGCAGCTCTCGAGAAGAATGAGACCTGGTCTCTGGTGCCCAGGCCCAAAGGCACCACTCATGTCACATGCAAGTGGGTCTACAAGCTTAAGAAGAAGGCTGGCGACAGTATCGAGCGGTACAAGGCTCGCCTTGTGGCTCGGGGGTTCTCGCAGCAATACGGTGAAGACTATGAAGAGACATTCAGTCCGGTGGCAAAAATGACTTCAGTTCGGGTTGTGATTGCCTTGGCAGCGTGTTGGGGGTGGAAGATTTGGCAGCTTGATGTAAAGAATGCGTTCTTGTACGGCGAGATTGACAAGGACATCTTCATGGTCCAGTCACCAGGCTTCGTATCTGAAGATTTTCCGGAGCATGTCTGCAAGTTGAAGAAGGCCCTATATGGGTTGAAGTAAGCGCCGAGGGCATGGTATGGAAAGATTGCAGAGTATCTCTTATTCTGCAGGTTTGGTGCTTCAGACTCAGACTCAAGCTTGTTCGTCAAGAAGAGTGGGGAGCTTCAAGTCATCGTGCTGCTATACGTCGACGATATGATCGTGATGGGGAATTCGAAGGAGGAGGTAGCGCAGCTTCGGGCTGAGCTGTCCATCAGATTTGAGATGAAGGATCTGGGTGAGCTTCACCATTTCCTTGGACTCGAGGTGCAGAGGAAGGAGAGTGGAGTGCTGGTGTCCCAGGCTGGATATGCGGAGCGAATCGTGGAGCGGTTCAGCATGAAGGAAGGGAAGTGCATCTCCACACCTCTGGAGAAGGCAATGAAGCTTCGGAAGGATGAGGGAAGGATTCTGCAAGATCCGTTGGTGTTCCGAGCTCTGGTCGGGAGCTTGATCTATCTTACGATCACTAGGCCGGATATTGCATATGCAGTTGGCAGAGTGAGTCGGTACATGGCGGAGCCACGGATGCCTCATCTGCTAGCAGCCAAGAACATTCTGAAGTATGTCAAGGCGACCTCGGATATGGGTCTCCTTTACAGGAGGGATGCGGGCTTCGAGGTGCATGGATACATGAATGCTGATTACGGGGGAGATTCAGATGATCGGAAGTCGACGTCTGGATATGTCTTCATGGCGGGCCCCACAGCTATATCATGGTGCAGCAAGAAGCAGGATTCCGTGTCGGTCTCAACCACGGAAGCGGAATACAAGGCTTCGGCCTTGGCAGCTCAGGAAGCCATCTGACTTAGGAGGCTGGTTGGAGACATCCATAAGGAGGTTCGGGAGCCGACTCTGCTCCGCGGTGACAATGAGAGTGCTCTCAAACTGGTGACCAATCCAGTTTGTCACGCGAGGACCAAGCATATCGAGATCGAGAATCATTTCATTCGTGAGAAGGTGCTGGAGGGGTCTCTTTCGCTCGAGCATGTTCGGAGTCAGGACAACATTGCTGGCATCTTCACAAAGGCGCTGACAAAGGGGTTGTTCACACAGCTAAGGAGCTTACTGGGGTTGTTTTCAACTTCCCACTTCAAGGGGGAGTGTTGAAAATGTTGAAGTGGAAGTTTGTGGACTTCTTTGGATCTGGGCGGTCTGGGAGGAGGTCGGGCGGTCTGGTGAGACCGCACGACCTGGCGATCTATTATGCGGTCTGGTTTGTCTTAGCCTAGTCGTAGTCTCATGGCATGACCGCTGGTATCTGTCCAAGGCGGCTGAAGGTGAGGCCGCGCGGTCTGTTTGTGACCGCGTGGCGGGTTGGCGTCTTCAGGCCGCGCGGTTTGTCTGTGACTGCGTGGCGGGCTGGCTTCTACAGGACTGTGCCGGTCTGGCGTGACCGCACAGGTTGGTACAGGTTTCCAGAATTCCGGTCTGGTGGCTGTTCGGGTTTTCTGGTGGTATTCGCGGACTAAGGCTCTTAGTCGCGCGGTCTCTGTTCGCGGTCTCAGGAGGAGGCTGGTATGCGAACAGGTCTCTGTTCTCGATCTCAGAAGAAGGTCGGCATGCGAACAGGTGTTCGTGGTCTTGTGGCGAACAGACAGTGTTTGCGGTCTCGGACAAACACTGGTGGTGGGCGGCTTCTTGGCGGTCTGGCGATCTCCTTGTGGAGTCGCGAATTGACTGAGGGAGTGGCGATCTCCCGCGGTCTGGGGTGAAGCCGGCGAGCTCATCAAATGAAGCAGAAAGAATTGATGCTGATCGCGCGGGTTGACCGATCTGGTCGCGCGGTCTGGGGGTGGTGATCCTATCTCTAGGGTGGTGACTGGATCAGGTCCCACGCCTATAAATAGGAGCCACTGTAGCAGCAAATTAGACACACCAAGTGTAAGCTGAGTTTATCTTAATTCCCGCGGTCTGTATTATTGACCGGGCGGTCTGCTGATTGAATTTTCTTGTGCAGCTTCTGCTAGTGCGGTCTGCAGCGATCGCCTCTTCCTCTGAAAGTGTTCGGGCGGTCAGCGGCTTGCAGTGTGGGTTGCTGGAGTTCGGGAGAATCAATGGAATTCGTAAGGAGGGTGCGGTCTGCTCAGCGGTCTGAGGTGGTGTTCTGTAACCGTCATTGTTGTGCGGTTAGGCAACTTGCAGAGATCGGCAAGGAGACCGCGCGGTTTGGAGCGGTCTCAGTTATCTTCCTTCAAGTTGTGTAATTTCCTCTTTGGTTTTTTGTGCTGGCGAAATCATGTCTCGCCAAGCATACCTCATCTTGTAATGAAGTTTATGCTATCAATAAAGATTACTTGTTTGCCTCCATTTGCTTCTGGTTGTTTGGCTTGAATCTTTAAGTTGCACGTTTCCTGCTCAGTCCATAAAGGTCTACGAAAAAATTTCACAAAAATTTCTAAACAAATGTTGCAGGATAAACGAGATAAAGGTTGGAAAGACTTATTTGATGAAGTATCCTTATTCTGCAATAGTTACAATATTAGTATTCCAAATATGAATGCTTTATATGTTGCAAGAGGCGGATCAAGAAAAAGGGTTTAAGAAATGACAAATTCACATCGTTACCGAGTTGAGATATTTTATAATGTGATAGATATGCAGCTTCAAGAATTTAATAACCAATTTACGGAGACAAATACAGAACTACTTCTTTGTGTTGCAAGTTTGAGTCCGAATAATTCATTTTCTACTTTTGATAAGCAAAAATTGAGACGACTTGCTGAGTTTTATCCATCCGAATTTTCAAATTTAGATATTATGGAACTGAGTTGTCATTTGGAGACTTATGTTTATGATGTTCGGGCTGATAATGACTTTGCACAAGTAAATGAAATTAGCGATCTTGCAATAAAGATGGTTGAGACAAAAAGGATATTTTATATCCTTTGGTTTATTTACTGATGAAATTATCATTGACATTACCAGTTGCTACAACTACAGTTGAGAGAGCATTTTCTGCAATGAATATCGTGAAAAACCGTTTGTGTAATCGGATGAGAGACTCAATGATGAATGATTGCTTAGTTACATATATTGAAAGAGATATATTCAAAAATATTGATAATGAGACTATCATCAAACGCTTTCAAAATATGAAAAGTCGACGTGGTCAACTATGAAATGTAATGTGATTTTTATTTTAAATTAGTTGAAATATTGTTAAATATTCATGTATTATTTTTGAAATGTAATGTGACTGGTAATGTGTATTATTGAAAATGTAATGTGTTTTTTAAGAAGCTTTGGGCACTGAGCTGCCCACACTGACATTATTTCCTAGCTCCGTCACTGGCCGACGCTATCTCATAGCGTCCGCGCTAGCTTTCAGACCGCGAGCTCGCTGCTCGCACACTCCACTGACCAGACCACAGATTGCAGACCGCCAGACCGCTTCAGCCACTACCGCCTACGCTAGCTCCTAGCGCCCGCGTTAGCTCGTGATCACCCACACTCAAGAAACCTTCTCTAGGTCGCTTGCCGAACTCACTCAGAATTCGCTCTATCTGAGACCGCCAAGTTGAGACCGCTCAAGTACCTATTTCTCTCTATTATACTCTGCATAGGAATTAACCCCCTATTTATAAATTCAGGAGACGTCATCTAGAAGCTGAGCTACCGCCGGCGATAGCGCTAGCGCACGCGGTAGCTCACTTCAAAATTCTAACATCCACCACATACTATTTCTACGACTAGTTTAGTATCATTCAAACATATATTTTAATAATTTTTTACATATTTTGATGCACATTTATATTTCTAAAAGCTGGCAGAATAAATTCTAATGACACTCGATCGATCTATACTTTCTCTAGATAAATAAAAATCATATAAAATTCTTCTCTTTCCTAGACATTCTTTTTCGTCAATTGTCCGCCACAAAAATTACTAGTCGATCTTCCTCGAATAAATTTAAGAGAGTTGTTATTAGCAGTCCAATTCTCGCTATTCGCAGTCCAATTTCTATGAGTTATTACGCGGTTTTTGAAAATATGTTCTGTACATACATTTTTAGGAAAATTGTTCAACATGAAAATTGTAGATCAAGTCGAGATCTACAACTTTCGTGTTGAACACTTTTCCTAAAAATGCATGTACAAGATGTATTTACAAAAATTACGTCCATGTTTCAATCAGGGCGGCAATACGTCTTGGGCGTGCATTTTTAGGAAAAGTGTTCAACACTAAAGTTGTAGATATCGACGAGATCTACAATTTTCATGTTGAACAATTTTCCTAAAAATGCTTGTACAAAGCGTATTTTCAAAAAGCGCGTAATAACTCATAAAAATTGGACTGCGAATAGTGAGAATTGGACTGCTAATAACAACTCTCAAATTTAATTGCTTCTTTAAAATAGATGCAATCTTTCTGAGCTTCTGTTTTATAATATGTGCATAAAACTCTATTATTTGGTGTATATGTTTGATTCATATGTAATTAGCATAATGTCGAATATTATATTTACTGTTATATATTGATATAATGATGCCCAATTTATTTATTCGCAGACTGTACCCACATTTTCTTCTCGCACGTTGCCCGCCCAAAGTTCCTCTTGTATAACCCGTAATTCGTCGAAATCCGGAATGCATAAGGAAGACACCTCAGGAATCTAGCTCGGCGGATTCAAGCATTCAACTCAGTGGAATTCAGCTCGTCAGCATTCGGCTCAGCGGAATTCAGATCATTGGCATTCAACTCGACGAATTCAGCTCGGCGGAATTCAGATCGTCGGCATTCAACTCGACGAATTCAGCTCGGCGGAATTCAGCTCGTTTCAACTCGGTGGAATTCAGCTTGTCGGCATTCAACTCTACTGAATTTAGATCGGCGGAATTCAGCTCGGCGGCATTCCACTTGGCGGAATTCAGCTCGGCGACATTCAGCTAGGCGGAATTCAGCTCGGCGACATTCAGCTCGGCGGAATTCAGCTCGGCGGCATTCATCTCGGCGGAATTCAGCTCGGCGGAATTCAGCTCGACGACATTCAGCTCTGCGGAATTCATCTCGACAGAATCCAGCTCGGCAGCCTCAGGTATTCAACTCGGTAGCCTCAGCTGTTCAACTCGGAGACCTCCTCCTAGAGACATTGTCGAGAAGGGGGGAGGGGGGGGGGGGGGGGGGTACCTCATGTCTTTGCCTATAAATTGGACCACATTGTAACGGGTGTAAGGCAGTTCACATCCCGCAAAGGCCGAAGAGTCGCCCATTTGAATATTTGGAGACAACATCTGCCTTCCTCCAAATTCGCACAACACTTGGTTCGTGAGAGGGAGTTCTTATACACTTATGGGTATGCGTCGATATCTCCACAATGTAACACGACCACCTCGTCTAATATTAAAATAATCGCGACCTCTCATCGGTTCGCTTCATGCTGCTAATTCGTGGGCTAGTAACCCCCGACCATATTTTTGGTCCGAACTTTGCGAGCTGAGGTCTCAATTCTCAAAGCGCCAAGATCTCGGTTCCAACACCTCACGTTGTAGCTTTTGATTTTAATATAGGAGTTTCAAACTTATTTATTTTGCAAAAAAACCAATTAAAATCATAATAAACACTATTAATTTTTTTATTTAATTATCATGTATAAACACATTTTTTAGAATACACATCAATTAATCTGAAGAAGAACAAACAAACTGCTCATTATATAATACATGATAGTAAATTTTTTGATATGAGCCTGCGAATATCAAATTGATCTACACATAATTTGGAGGTCGGCGCATATCAGCTTATCATGCTAATTTTTTTTTATTTATTTATTTATCTATCTTGTTTGAAATCATTGCGGGCTGAAATTTATTGTGAAAAGAATATCATCCAAAAAAAAATTGAATTAATTATGAATTAATTAAGAATATCATCAAAAAAAAATTGACTTAATTATGAATTATTTGTTAGGGTCATATGAAATATATAATAACATAGAAAATGACTTTTCACATTGTGCACCCTCAAATACTTCATTTTGACACTTTACACCATAAAAGTTTAAATTTGACATTTTGTACCACCAAATACAAATTTATGGCAGTTTGCACTCCAGTTTATTATTGTCAGGGTTATTTTCATCCTTCAGTAATATTTAAGTTAGGCCATAACTGATAGGGCCTCCTGTTTAGGTTTCGAAGCCGTCTCCAAGCTTTCGCATATGTCACCCGCACGCCTCCCGTCGACCTGGAAGCATTTCGTCTCCTATCGACCTGCATGCCTCACGTAGACCTGGAAGCCTCCCATAGACCCGCTCCTCCCGTTGAACTCTAAGATAACGCCTCCCATCGACTCCTAAGCATAACGTCTTCGGTCTCTCAATCTCTAAGCACCACATCGACTTCTCAGCATGTGAGGCGTCTTTCATATTTTTCTCTGGTTTTCCCCATACATTGTCATCTATGAATGTCAGCTTCTTAGCATTTGTTTTTCTGGTTTCTCACTGCATATTCCAGTCGATCGGGCAAGGTTTTCTCACTACAGATTCCCGTCATTCAGATTTTAACCCACATCTTTCGTATTGTCTTCTTTCCCTTTTTTTCAGATTTCAGAATTTTTAGGGTTTGTTTGTCCGCTATAATTTTATTTTTTTGGCGTAATTTGAATTTGAGATTAGAAACGGCTTGTCCTGGAGGTGTGAAGTGGGAAATTATATTGGTTGATGAAAATTGTTCCGAAGAGGGGGTTGATTGAAGAGTTGAATCAAATCAACCCTTGAGTGCGAATGTCAGAATACATTTAAGGGATCACGGTAGTCAATCATCATCCAAGACATAGAAAGGAATTTGTCGTGAGGTTCAAGTTTATCAAGGAGACGCGAACGATTCTGATTTTGAGTTTGATGTCGGTTTATGTTTTTAATACTGTTTCTGACTTTAGGGATGTCGTGAGGTATACGCTACTAAGCAAGGTAAACCTCTAAAATTTACTAAAAATTGCAGTGGCGAGATTAAAGTAACGTGTGATTGTGGTTGGACTTTGTTTGCTTCTTTCATGTCAAAGAACGAAAAAATCTTTGAAGCGAAGACAATTAAAGGGGAACATACATATTATAGAGTTGCAAATTCTCAACATTGCAACTCTAAGTTTCTTGCTAAGAAGTATGAGCATAATATTAGGAGCAACTCAGAGTGGCTCGCTTGTTCAATGCAGGAAATAATGCATAAGGACAATAAAACATCTGTAAGTATATGGAGTAAAAAAATATGCTTCTAAATTAATTACTGACACAGAGTTGGAGCAGTATGCAAAACTTTGGGATAACTTTGAGGAAATTTACAGAACCAATCTGGACATCACAATCAAGGTAAAATGCAAGCATGATGTAGCCTCACAAACGTGTATTTTTAAAAGACTATATATATACATATATATATACGAGTCGAACGGCACGGGCCTCCGGCCCTACGTGAGCGCAATCGGCGGGCTTCACCCGCCCCCGAATGCTCATTATATATTAAGATTATATATTATATTTACTTATGTATTATTTTTGTTTATTAAGAATTAAAATAAACATTAAAAAAAATTAAGAATTAAAATAGGCCGCCGCCGTTTTTGGGCTGCCGCCGGCGGCGGAGCAGCCGGCGGCAGCCCAATAGGGCGGCAAGAAGAACGCATGGAGGGGGGTCACGGGTTTTTCCTGGGAGGGAGGGAGGAGGGTTCAGGCTATTTGTTTATATGCAGACCACTTTGATAAGATCCAACGGTGTAGATTTCTCTGGTGTCTCAATTACCTTGCCATCCATATTTCTTTTTAATAGTGTATATATATATATATATATATATATATATATATATATATATATATATGAGTGACAATATATATATATATATATACGAGTGACAGGCACGGGCCTCCGGCCCTATGCAAGGCGACATTCGTCGTGGGGGCGACATTCGTCGCGGGGGCGACATTCGTCGTGGGGGCGACATTCGTCGTTGGGGCGACATTCGTCGTTGGGGCGACATTCGTCGTGGGGGCGTCATTCGTCGTGGGGGCGACATTCGTCGTGGGGGCGACATTCGTCGTTGGGGCGACATTCGTCGTGGGGGCGTCATTCGTCGTGGGGGCGTCATTTGTCGTGGGGGCGACATTCGTCGTGGGGGCGACAATTGTCGTGTGGGCGACATTTTTCATGGTTGGCGACATTTGTCATGGGTGACGACATTTGTTGTGGTGGGCGACATTTGTCTTGGGGGGCGTCATTTGTCTTGGGGGCGTCATTTGTCTTGGGGGGCGTCATTAACTGGTTGATTAAATAATGAATATTATGGTCAGTAAGTGAGGATTTCACAGTTGTATAGAAGTATAGATGTAAGAATGGGCACTAAGAGAAAACATGAAATATTATTATGTCTAATTTAAAATTGAAAGAACCTAAATAACACAACCAAACTTATATTCAAGTCCTTACTTTTCAAAAGTAATACATATGATAACAAAGTTCCATTCTTCAAAATTTTCAAGAGAATACATTCTAAGAAAATAAGCATGCAAGTAGAACAATTTTTAAACATTACTAACTGCTCCGACGCCATTGTCGTGGCTTTCTATCATTTGACTTCCTTTTTTTGTGCGCATCTACAAATATTTAAATATTTTTATATTTAGCATTAAGCGTCAACAAAATATTAAGAAAGATGTTTTTAAATGAAAAAATTGTTTACCTTCTAATCATATCGATAACAAAGTTCCATTCTGCTTGCACATCCAAGTGTTTTGGCACCGCTGGTATAATACTTCGAAATCCTTTAACTACATTAAGCGGAAGATTAGTATACCTGATAGTCTCTATATTTTCAAGAGTTACACTTTTCATGCCTGAAAAATCATTGATATAGGTTAGGATATAAATAATTTATGTCAAATTATTGTATAAATATTAAGAATGAACTAAAAATGTTCCTCGATTTTACGTGATGTCATACCGTGCTTATTGTCGTCGTCGAATCGACCCGATCAAAAATCTCTTTGAACACAACGTTCTTTGTGTACACTCCATCATGACCCTCGATAGCGTAGTTTTTGACTACAACTCTTGTGGTCTGGGCTGAAACTCCTCGTGATAAAGCAACATACAGTTGTCCATGACTAAAGACGTGATTCGGAAGATAGATTCCGACATTTCCAATTGTCTGGCCCTGAGACTTGTTAATAGTTAATGCGAAACTCAATCTGACAGGAAATTGTTTCCTCGTCAGTTCGAACGACATTTTGTAATCTTCTGCGCTTTTAAGTGGTATGCGTGGAATAAAAACTCTAAGACCCTTGAAATGCCCTACTAATATAGTTGCTTCAATGATATTTCTTCCAAACCTACGGCATATTAGCCTCGTGCCGTTGCATAATCCAATTTTTGGATCTATATTTCGGAGAAGCATAATTGGACAACCACGCTTCAATGTTAGTTTGTGTGTTGGTAGATTACCAGGATTAATAGAGTTTAAAAATTCCGGGAGATATAAGTTATGATTATCATCTGAGACAGAGTCGAAAGAGTAGTAAGTTGTGCTATCCCCTGGGAACATGTCCATGCATTTTTCGTTCAACTTGTTAACGTCTTCATTTAATGGAGTTATTAGGGCCCTTGTCTCCATATACTCCATATCGGTGCCGCTGACATCATAAGTTTGCATATTTGGAAAAACAAAATTTATTAAATCATCGATTGATTGATCACCTTCCCAAGGCATAATAATTGAGTCAAGAAGCCGAATCATGTCATTTTCTAGTGTTGGCTCCTCACCATCTCCGACCCTGAGCAAAAATTCAGCAAATTCCATGTCATTGCGTGCCCTCATATTTTCCTTGAGTTTAAGCAACTTCACACCTGGCCATAAATAAGACTCAACTATGCTTGACCGAATTATTTCCAATCTTATGCCGTTGACAACAACCGGTGTCACTTGTCTGAAATCTCCTCCCAAAATAAGAACCTTCCCACCAAAAGGTTTGTCTATTTGCAGCACGTCTCGTAGTGTACGGTCTAGAATTTCGAATGTTTTTTTGTGTGCCATGAGTGCCTCGTCCCAAATAATTGCGGAAGCAATTTCAACCAATTTACGCAAATCAGACTGTCTACTGATACCGCAGTTTAGTACGTTCTCAAGTTTAATTGGTATTTTGAATCGCGAGTGTGCAGTGCATCCGCCTGGGAGTAAATTTGCTGCTATGCCTGAAGTTGATGTTGCAATAACAATACGACCTTCATTACGAAAAGTTGCTAGGATCGACTTGTATAAGAACGTTTTACCAGTCCCACCAGGGTCGTCAACGAAAAAAATACCTTCATTTCCTTCTCTTATGCAACTGCATATAATGTTGTACGCTGTTTGTTGTCCATGATTCAGTAGCGACATTGAATTTAAATCAACAGCCGATATTGGAATTGATAGTTCATTGTCAATCAAGCCCGGTAAGTCTACTGAGTATTGTATGCCCTCGCTTATCATTGGTAAGTCAAAATCTTTCGTGCTTTTGTTGTACTGCTCAAAGATATTGTTTAACTCACAAAGTAATCTGTTTATTAAGAAATTACTGTTCGTAGTGTTGCTGCTACCGTAATCTTCAATCATTGCTGCGTGGTTCTCATCCCATAGTGTTCTTACCCCAGTTGGTTGGCAGTACAACAATATGGTAGCAAACAATCTACGAAGTGCCGCCGGCATTCTAAAATTTCTAGCTTCCGCTAAGCATTCTCTGATGCTATTATCTTCTTCAAGCAGACCTTGTTTCTCAGCAGCTTCCTTAAATGTTGTGTAACGAATACCATTGACGCTATATAGGTAATTAAATGATGTTGGCGCTGGAATATGATTAAGCAAAAGACGTAAATAGAAGCGCTCCCCCTCGGTTGGTGAAACAGCGTACATACGTCCGACCACCGTTCGATTTCGAACTCTTTTTTTCCATTTTCGTGAAGGTGTTAGCCATCTATAGTGTTTTGCAAAGTCGACATATAAGTAACGAACATTTTCTAGTCTGTTGTTGTATGTTTTGAAGAACTCTGTTATCATTGTTCGTGAATTCCGTTCGTTAGCCAGAACATCGGTAATAGATTGGTTGTTTCGAAATTGAACCTGATGTTGATTTGGTAGATGTATTTGCAACCGAACAACAGAAGGATAAGTCTGATACATATGAGACTTGAAAAATTTCCATGAAGCCTCAGGCGCACAAATCCAACGACCGTCTACATACTTACTAACTTCGTCATAATTCGGACCAGGCCGCACCTCGAATGCAACCCAGTCAGGACCCTTATACACATACTTGTACAAATATTTGATGCTTTTAATGCTACTACATATTTCCACATTGATATGACAATCGTATTTAAGTAGGAGTCATGGGTTGTACGGAACTACCCATCCATTGTCGACCACAAAATCTCCATCTCGTTCAATAGGATTAGGTCTGTTAACATCACGACGACGGTAAAGCGGATAAGAATACAAACCATGTGTAGTGGCTTCTATGAAAGGTTTAGGAAACCCTTTTTTGCATACATTATTTTTCATGCACTGCGCATTTGGTCTTAACCGTCCGCATGGTCCGTGTATCATATGTCTAAGTACTGCGTTGTATAGCTCTGGCTCCTCTGCTTGTATTGGTATTTCGGCTCTTACGACGCAATTATAATCGTCCGGACTACTTAGCTTATCGTGTTCATTGAAAATAAATAGCATATGTGCGTGGGGAAGGCCCCTCTTTTGAAATTCTACCACGTGGACGTGTGCAACAACTCTACCAAGGACGCCCTTATGAAAGATGTCGGACTTTAAACACTCCAACTTTGCATGAAATGTTCTTGTGATTAAATCAGGGCGATCTTGTGCTGTTTGTCCCGGACGAAGCTCATTTGTTATCTCCGGCCATGAAGAATTGCAAGTCATTGTTAAGAAAATATCTGGTCTGCCGAAATTACGTACAACAGCCATAGCATCTTGGTATCGCTGGAACATATCTCTTGGACTTCCAATAAAAGAAGACGGTAAAATTGTTCTACGACCGACATTACCTGTAAGGTGGTAATGTTAACTATGTAAAACAATGTAGAATTTATAGAAATTATAGCATCCGGGAAATATGGTGGGGAGTATATATACCTGCGTCGTTTTCACCGCTTTGTAAGCAATCTTGTAATCCTTGATATAGCTCGGCTCTAACATCACTTTGGTGCGACCTAATCCATCGTAGTTTTTGCGTTTCAATTTTTACATACATATCTACAATGTATTGCTGTAGTAAACGGCCTGCATGGTGGAGGACCGAAGTTGTGTTTCCACGAATCTAGGTGTAAATAGAAAAATGAGTATATATTCAATAATAATGTTGTTTATTGATTGAAAAATTTTATGTACCTGCAGTTGGTAGGAGTAATAGTCGCAACAGCTTGTTCGGTCTGCACGATCTATTAGTTCATCCCCGCGCCATCCGTATGAACCATAAGGAAGTAATAAAGGATACTGTAGAGGGTCGTAGTATCCGGAGTATTCTTTTACAGGTAGCAGTGTTCCTTCAGTTGTTTCGACTATTATATCTCTATCATTTGCTTCCATGAAATCATCTGCGCCGACTAATATAGCTGCAACTTGTGATGATGTTGGTAGGGAGTACTGACGCTCAATTGTAGGTCGTTCTTTAATAAGAAGTCTGCATTGGTGGAGGTCCGGATGTCTTGCTAGCTGACGTAAAGTTTCGACGAATGGGTTTACTGCATCTAGTATATTGGAGATCTTTTCAATTGTTTGTAGATTGAGACCCGGGCTCTCGTTAAGCCTATTCTCCATTTCGTGCTCGGTATCATAAATAAACATTTGCAGAAAGCGTGGTCTAGTTCCGTATTCAGGTAGTAGAGAGCCAATTCTATGGTATATTGAACCGTGTGCTCTGAAAGTGTAGATACCCTGATTGAACGCTGGCATACTTTCATCAAATGTTACTCCCATTGAGGTGAAGGAGAAAACATGGTTGTATGCACGTATATTTTGCCTGAAGTCACGCCCTTCTGTAGTTTGTGCGGTGTAGAGTTCTAGAAGCTCACGTGGTACTGGAATATCTGGTACATCGACCAAGCCTCCTTTGCAGCATAGTGTAGTAGTTTCGTTATGAAAAAGCTTAGCGCGACAATGACGGCAGGTACGTGGAGGACTTAGAGTTACTACTGCCACATTTATTGCTGGATAACAATTTCTTGCACTCAAATGTCTAGTTGAACCTTGATTAGGAGCATTTTCTGTGTGATGTTAGATAGATGATTGTGAGACTAACATGAATAATTGATCTTGTACGGTTGTTTTGCATGTGTTAAGAAGGAGTTTTACCGTTTATTGTATACGGCTCATCCCCAGGTGACATTTCTTCGTCGTAGTCTGTTGTACTTGTAGTGTCATTTTGATTTTCGATTGAGATATTGATGCGTTGTTGACCTCGACGGTTTTCCCTTTGACGGGCATTCATTTCTTCACGTCTGTGTTGAGTTGATGTGTATAGTGGTGGCCTTCCTCTCGGTCTTGATGGTCGTGGTGTTGTTGGCATTGTTCCTCGGGCAACTGTTGTATCATGTCGGTTTATAGTTGATGTATGTATTGGTGGCCTGCCTCTCCGCCGAGATGTTCTTGGTGGTAAGTTGGTTGCATTAGGTACGCTATTACCATGTTCTTTAAATATTTTGATTTGATAAACATGTTGGCAACAATGTAATTCTTATTATTTGTTATAAAACACCAAGTTTGCATATGTAAGTATGTTTAAACGATGTAATACCGTATATAACTGTTGGTGTAATTTGAACCGAGGATGCTGCAATGGAAGATGCATTTGGCACTGGTGTTGCATTGTTCTCCGGATTGGCTGTGTTTATTGTTTGATTAATTTAGTTGTAAGATTTCAAAGTGACAGTTTTAAAACAATTCATCGGGCATAGCATAAATAGTTATAAGAAGGTATAGACATGAAAGGACATTAAGGGCGATTAAATAACGAAATAGATCAATAATGATAAAAAAGTAAAACCTTGAATAGTTGGTGCCAAAGGTAGAACTGAGGTTTCCAGAATTGAAGTTGAATTTGGCACTGGTGCTGCATTGTTCTCCGGTTCCTGGTTGCATGTGTTGATAGAGTCGGTGTTTTCCGCTGAATTTGAAGCATTTTAGTGGTTGTGGTATAAATTAAATAGATAAATAATGGTAAAAAGTAAAACCTTGAACGGTTGGTGGTGAAGGTAGAACTGAGCGTTCAGCAATTGAAGTTGATTCGGGAAGTGGTGCTGCATTGTTCTCCTGTTGTTGTAGGTTACTTGTTGTGTACGCTTCAATTCTGTGTCGATTTCTACGAAGTTCCCTCCTTCGGGCATTATTTGCTTTACGTCTCTCTTGAGTTGATGCATATATAGGAGGCTGTCATCTTCGGCCTCTAGTTGCGTTTGACACTTGTGTGATGTTCGTCTCCATGAACAGTTGTCACTGTCGTTGCACTGTTAACAAAGAAACATGTATTCATAGATAATGCTGTAAATAAACCTCCAGATAAAGTAAATAAAATAAAGAAGAAATTTCTGAATTAAAATATGCTTGATACATGTTTGCTGAAATACCTGCAATGAGGAAGGCTCTTTTTTTCACACCTAGCCTAGAGAAGCTCTTTATTTTCTCACCTGAAATAAAAACCCAACATTATCTTGGCAGGGAGAAAAAACCCAACATGAATATAGCATGCATGATATATATACAATACAAATATATACATACACAACGCATACACACATAGCACACATATATACAACCACACAACACACATGCACACACATATATACACAGCACACATATACACTAAGACAGCACACACACATACAGCGCACATATACACACACAGCACACATATATACACAACACATACACACACAACACGACAACACATAAATATACCCTCATTTCAGCAAAATCTGAAACCAAAGAGACTATCAACATCATTTCAGCAAAATCTGTACAGCTTTTATGCAAAATATGAAAAACCTGAATGCAACATCTAATCATATTTCAGCAAATCCGGAAAAACTGAATGCAAAAACAAAAAAAAAATTAAAATCCATGGTGAAATAGTCTGAATCCATTGTGCAAAATCAAAATCAATATAGCATGCATGATATATATACAACACACATATATACATACACAACGCATACACACATAGCACACATATATACAACCACACAACACACATGCACACACATATATACACAGCACACATATACACCAAGACAGCACACACACATACAGCGCACATATACACACAGCACACATGTATACACAACACATACACACACAACATGACAACACATATATATACCCTCATTTCAGCAAAATCTGAAATCAAAGAGACTATCAACCTCATTTCAGCAAAATCTGTACAACTACAAACTTTTATGTGGATTATAGTAAATAAAGAATCAGAAATTAGCAAACTACTAATTGATAACGGATTATAGTGATTTAATCTACCTAGCAATGTAGACATAGATATAAGAATGAGTTAAATAATATGTGCAAGCAGGAAAGTTATTAAAGTTACTGAATATGTGCATGCACCAATGTTTCTGCTTAATTGGAAGCATTCAACAATTGCTTCATCTGGTTCACTAAATTGGAGAGAAGCAAAGTAGGGAGAACTTACAGTGAAGCTAAGTCCCAGATTTTGAGACCCGTCGAGAGTGAATGTGTCGTGGATCTGGCGAGACTAAGCCGCATAAGAATAAGATTGTTGCCTAATAATGTGAAGATAGAAAATGAAGAGTGTAAATTAGATTGCCTCCTGTACAATCTCATCCCTTCAAGGAATTGCCGAAACACATTAAGATTACACACATACACACACAGCACATATATAACTTGAGATTTGAAACTCTTAAAATAAGTTATACCTAAATAAAATATTGTAAAACTGAAAAATAACATGTAAAAGCCATTATTTAACTGTAAAAATTAACAACAAATATCTTATAATTCATCTATGTATTTAAAAACTGCAAACTGCAGTTTTGGAAGATCCTAATTCCTGTGAAATTGAGAAATCAGATCGGAAAACAACAAATATAAATTGGACTGAAACTGGTCGAACTGGAAATGGAAGGAGAGGAGCAAATCTGAGAATGGAGGAAGATACAAAATGTAAGAAAGAAAGAAAATCAGAAAATAGAAGAAATCCTGTGTTAACTGAATTTACACCATAAATAGTTTGCTGTAATACGATAACTGTAAAACTGATAAAGACGTTAACGAAAACTGAAATGTTAAACCGTCAAACACTTTGAAAAAGAAGCCAGAGATGAACAACAGAGATGGGTGCAACATTGAATGACTGAAATGGAAACTTAGATGAAAAGAGAGATGAAGAACTGAAATGGAAAGTTCTGGAATCATTTGCTAATTGAGAACTGAGTTCGTAGACTATTTCTGAAACATCGAAACTGAAATGAAGGAGGAAATCAGAACTGAGATGAGGAAAAATAGGGAAGATACCTGGCGGAGATGTGCGTCGAAGGTCTTAGCGAAGGTGCGCGTCGGATGCGCGAGGAGGATCCGAGGGAGACGATGGCGTCGAGGGAGACTGATTGCGAGAAGGGGGAAGATCCGAGAGTCGAAGACGGAGATGCGCGGCGGATGGAAGCTTAGGGTTTGGCGGAGGGGGCGCGGGGAGGAGGGAACTGTAGGGTTAGCGCCGTTCTGAGGGATCGGGAGGAGGATCGAAGAGAACAGTGAGATATATCGGGGTGTTAGAGAATGGGGTTGAAATAATCAAGGGCGCGTGTTTTATGAAGCCATATCCTACGGCTAATATTTTTTCCTGATTTTTGATCTCATGCTATTCGCAGACCATGATATTTCTTTTTAATATAGTATAGAAAACTGGCGAGGCGCGGACACGAAAACCGGCGGACGCCAAACCACGTAAAAATAGAGATGAGACCGTAAATTATTAGAGCGGGAAATTATAAATTACCTATATGTACATTTCATTTGAAATTTTTTGAATTTTGCTTCTAATAAAATTAAAAAAAGTAAGGGTAGAATAAGGATAATGAATGTTGCACCAAAGGAGACTTTTCCTTTATAGAATAGTATAGATATATATACATATATACATATATACATATATATACATATATACATATCTATACTATATATACAAAGATGTATGGAAGTCTCTTTTGGTGTAACATTGAGGCCCATCGGTCGAATTTGAGCCCTCCGATCAAGATCTAAACGATCATATCCATTCGCAGGTGGCCTGCGAATAGCCTGTCAGTTTTGCGCTGGTTGGCTTTTCGCAGACCACCGAAGACTGGGAATAGCCAAACAGTTTTGCGCTGGTTGGCTATTCGAAGACCACCCGCATAGAGTTTTTTTTTTATTTTCGAAAAATTATAATAAAATATACAAAACTGAAATAATTTTAAAAAATTTAAATATTTAAAAAATAAATTAAACAAAAAATGTAAAATAAGCCCGTCGTTCGGGGGTGTGCGAAGCAAGCGGGTTTCGGGTACTGTTGCGGGCCTCCCGTGCACTGTCACTCGGGTGCATGCCGGTTGCGGGCGAAGCCCGCCGAGGGCGGGCAAGGTACTGTCGCGTGGGGCACGGGGGGGGCCCCGTGCACTGTCACTCGTATATACATATATATACATATATATATATATATATATATATATATCTTTATTATATAAGACAATATACTAATCTCCACGCTCTTACCGCACTTTCATTTCACACCGTTGGATAATTAGGATTATTAAATCTGAGCCACTAATTATAGACAACGAAAATACAGGAAATCAAAGAAGAAGTGCCAAACTACTCATTATAACCGCTCATTATAAATCTTAACCACTCATTATAGCCACCTCCCTGCATCCACGATTTTTTCTAACCACTAATTATAAATCTGAACCACCACCGTTGAATTCATCCACGTTTCTTTATAACCGTGCTTCGTAATTCTTCTCTGAATACAACTCCCATCGCTATTTCATTTCATTCCCATGCCGCGTCAAAGTGCCTCGCTCCTCGCCTCCGTCTCCCCTGCACCAGCGGTCTGAATCCGGCTCGCAATCGCCTCTACTGACCACTCGAAGCCGATGCGCTACCGCTCCTCTTCTTCTTGCGAAACACCGACATCTAGCGTCTGGATCGGGCTCGCAATCTCCTCTACTGAGCACTCGAAGCCGCTGCCCCTGCCGCTCCTCTTCTTCTTACGAAACAACGACTCTATGTATGTTTTCTCTCTTCTATTTCTCTCTTCCTTCATCGTTTTTCCCTGCCGCTCCTCTTCTTCCTACTCCAAAATATAATTTTTATTTATTCCTTTTCCGCCAGCCCCCTCCGTCTGCGTCGCATATCTACCGCCATAGCCAGCAGGTCTGTAGATACCCGCCGCCGTATAGACAAGATAAAACCTGTTGTCGTCGCCGACAATCGAAGCTTACGACCGATTCCTGTCATTTTTTCGGGTAATATCTTCATTTTCTTTACCATCCGCCTGTGTTGTAGGATGAGTTTTGGGTTTTCATAATGACTTGATTTCATGAGGACATGCTTAGAGATGTTTTGTTTTTATTTCGACCGATTCCTGTCATAATGACATATTTATTTACACGCGTTCATTTTTAAGTATGTATATATCTTCATTTTCAATTGCCCTATGAATGTGTAAAATACAACACATCTATTTATGAATTCATGATGACATATTTATGAAATCAGAATCTGATTTATGGGTTGTTGTTCCTAGATCATCGAGCATATTGGTCCCCTTTCAATGGTTTAGAGTTAGAAGTTGACATTCCAAACTGCTGAAATCAGATTCCTGCATCGTAGAGCATATTGCGGCGACATTCAATTGTAACTCACTCATCTATTTATTGCTGAAATCAGATTCCTACCATCTACAGCCTTAATTTCTGTAATTGAGATTTATTTTCAGATGTTTTTGATAATGTGTTGTTCTGAACACTGGATGAGATTTTAAAGGCGGGATTTACTTAAGTCATGGGGAGGCAAATGTAATTTTTAAATTAGTAAATCTTATAAAAGTGGTTGTTGGGTTCCAATTGTTCGGTGTTCAATTTTTAGTTCAACATATTATTGGTGTCATAGTTATTTCTACTACTCTACTAATGCAATGTTCAAGCAATCCTTATTAGAAAATAATGAATTATTGATGAGATATGCAGCAAATAGTTCAGCATATGAAGTCATTTCTTTTTTGGCTGGGTGAATTCTTATCAAGGCCTGCAACATCTTCTTTAGATGTATGTTCAGCATTAAATACAACAGAATTCAATGCAGGATTCAAGATATAAATCATTTCTTCTTTGATGTTTCATATATACGGATTGAGCGAAGAACTTAAACCTAAAACATGAGAAATCAAAATGAAACTTTTTTGCATGAATGAGTCTGCACCCAAAGGATTTTTCAGGAGAGGAGGTTTTGCGACATAGACGGTGATGTGGTGAAAGAGAGATCTACTTTGGTAAATTTGAATTGGAGGCATTGAAATACTTAAAAGTTCTCCTTGCTGACAACACACTTTTAATTTAAGCCGTAAGATCTCCAATAACTCAATCTTATACCTTTAAGTTTACACGCCTACACCCAACAATCCCGCTACCTCCCACGACTCTTCAAGTTGTATAGTCATTTTAGTAAGAAGAATGTATACACAACGAAAAACCTAATGAAGAAGGGTAGAGATGAGATTTTAAAGGAGGGATTTACTTAGGTCATGGCGAGGCAAATGCAATTTTTTTAATTAGTAAATCTTATAAAAGAGGTTGTTGGGTTCCAATTGTTCAGTGTTCAATTTTTAGTCTGCTCCAATTTTTGGTGTCTTAGTTATTTCTACTACTCTACTAATGCAATGTTCAAGCAATCCTTTCGAACAACGGCTATGGATTAGGGTTTAGGTATAGCTATGGATTCTGAAGATGTTCTTACTTCACATCCTTCTTCATGACAGTACAAATCGCTAGAACATATATAGACATGTACATATTTACTTACGTATTTCAACATTTAATAGGTTGGTTATAAACGATTATACTATATGCTATCTATTTTCGGGTTCTCTAACTATTTTAATTCAAATTTAGAACTGACTATCTATTAATTCCATTATTTTTCAAAGAGACCAGAAGATTTCTTTTTCATTTTATTATTTGATCTATTATGATGCAATTAATTGTATACAACAACAACTTCATAATGATCAATACAACACAACTTCATCACCAATCTTTAATGCATTGACTACAACAACAATGAAAGAAATATCAAGCCAAGAATTACTTCAAAATGTACTAACTCCAGGTACTATAAATTACACCACCTGAAAATTAGAAGTAAATTACTCCAGAATTCATAATGACATGATTGCAACATACTTATAAATAACAGCAAGTCGTCGTCGCCTAATGAATCGCAACTCTACCTGCATACGGAGTATATAATATGACTCCACAACAACGTGACGCCAATAATACCAAGAGACGAATCAAACGACATTTTCGTGAACACCAGATAGGAAGATTGCCCGGTTTTGTGAACACACAATCAACTTATTGTAAATGTACTTATCCCCTAGCTAGGAGAAAGTTCAACATCAGCGCGTCCTCCAACAATCACAACCTGTATATTGAACTACCAAATTCATTATGTTAACTTCATAAATAATTACTAAATCAATCATATTTCACCTCAGCCGCTGCTCCATTCACCAATGATATCTCTGGGTTAGAAACCGACAATGAAGACGAAGACGGTGAAGACAATGTTGATGCAACCACTAGGTCCTATATTCAGTGTAACTCCGCAAGAAATTTCTACCCAACGCTTTTTGAATCGCGCTTTCAATTAACCTCACCAACAAACTGCCCCAATTGTCATGCTAAATTATTCCAGCACGAGACAACCACAATGTGTTGCAATCGAGGGAAAATATCCCTTCCTGAAATTCACACACCAACCGAACTTCTAAATCTCTACACTGCAAACTGAGGACTCTCAACATTTCAGGAAAAATTTGCGTGCATACAACCATGTGTTCGCCTTCATTTGGTGTAACAATGGACGATACTGTACCCTCATTCCACCAAGGAATATATAGTTTCCGGGCACATGGAGCCATATATCATCGAATTGGAAACCTTACCCCTATTGACGACTCAAGACCATGATTTCTTCAATTGGTCATCTATGAGACTGAACATGAGACATCAAATCGCCTGCAAGAAAATAATGAGCTGCAAGGTGAGCTACTTCAAAAAAAAACACGCATATTGGATATGTGCAACCCCTACGTTAAAATGTTTGTACAACTGTCACGTCGACCAGACATAGATGAATGCAGGTTGGTTATAAAAGAGTGTCCGTCTAATCTGTTTCAATACAATGTACCTACGACGTCTCAAGTTGCTGTTATATTGGTTGGACAAGAAGATGATCAACAGGTACAAGAAAGAGATATCATTATTCAAACAACTGGTGGTCAACTTTTGAACATCCCTGAATACTCTGGCTTCTACGACCCACTTCAATATCCGTTGTTGTTACCATACGGGACATTAATTTTGATGGTCTTGCAACTTACATTCATTGAATAATTCAAAAATCACATGTTGTGATTACTATTCATACATGTTGCAGGTAATCACACCTTACTATAATTTCTTAACAAGTGTCAGTTCAACAAAATCTCAGTAATTGTTCTAAATATTTAATGATATCTCTCCAGATTCGAGAGGCATCTAATTCGATATTGTTGCGCAGCAAAAGATTGCTCCAACAATATGTAGTCGACAACTACGTCAAAGTCGAAACACAAAAACTACGCTTTATTGTATCACATCAAAGTGACCTACATGCAGAACTATATTCGGGTTTACAAGATTGCTTGAATGCTGGAGAAAATAATGCTGGTACAATAAAACAACTTCTTCCAAACAGTAAACGTATTATATTACTCACTAATACCATGTCATAACCATTACTCTTTCTGATTAGGTAATGTTGGAAAAAGAACAATACTGCCTTCTTTATTTACGGGCAGCCCAAGAGACATGTATCAACGATACCAAGATTCTATGACAATTGTGCAACACATCGGCAAATCAGATTTATTTATAACCATGACATGCAATCCAGAATGGAAGGAGATTGAGGATGAGCTAATGGAAGGACAAACTCCGCATGAACGTCCTGATCTCTTAACTAGGATATTTCGTTCAAAGTATGAGGAGCTCATGAAAGATGTATTCAAAAGAGGCGTCCTGGGGAAGGTAGTCGGACATGTTCACGTCATTGAATTTCAAAAGCGTGGGTTACCACATGTACACATGTTAGTGTTATTGCATCCGGCTTACAAATTAAGCTCCCCCGATGAATATGAATCAATCGTACGAGCTGAAATACCATATATGGACCAAGAACTTGCATTATATGAGGCTGTACTAAAACACATGATTCACGGACCGTGTGGACCTTACAAACCAAATGCATGCTAAATGTATGAAAAATAATATCTGTAGCAAGACTTTTCCTAAGCAATACGCAGAGACAACAATACAGGGGTATGATGCTTACCCAATATATCGAAGAAGAAATGATGACAGATACGTTACTTTTGGCAGAAATGCAGATTTCAACGTTGATAATAGATGGGTTGTTCCATATAATCCATGGTTGCTTTTTAAAATATAATTGTCATCTAAATGTTGAGATCTGTAGCAGTATCAACAACATAAAATATTTGTACAAATATGTATATAAAGGACCTGATCGTGTTTCTTTTCAAGTCCAGCCTGGTGCTAATCACGATGAAATAAGTAATTATGTTGACGGTAGATGGCTATGCCCTCCTGAATATTTATGGAGGATGTTCAAGTTCCAAATGAGTCGAATATATTCATCAGTAGAATGGTTACAAATACATCTACCCGATAAACATCAGATACAATTCCACAGTGAACAGTCAATTTCATCGATATTGATGGACAACAGAAACTCCAAAACAATGTTAACCGAGTATTTCAGTATATACAACCAACAAAGAGAGCAAAACCTGTATTTGTATAGAGATTTTTCACAATATTATCGTTGGTTCAAACAACAAAAATATTGGAGGAAAAGGATCAGAAAACGAAGGGTGATTGGTAGGATTTATTCTGTTCCGCTTGCTGATTGTGAAAGATATTATTTGCGTAAGCTACTGAATTACGTTTGGATCCTAAATCATTAGATAGTTTATTGACTGTCAATGGAATTCACTGTATCAGTTTTAAGAATGATGCAGAGAAGTGTGAGTTGCTTGAGCAAGATAACAGTATTCGAGAATGTCTAAGCGAGGCTCGAGTTTTCAGAATGCCATCTGCGTTGAGAAGATTGTTCGCTACTATATTGATATTTTGTGAACCAGCCGATGTCAGAAGTATTTGGGATGAAAATTATCCAAGCATGATAGAAGATTGCCCCAGTTCTAGCGCCACTAATGAGTACTACATTTTGAATAAGCTTCCTCACGACCTCAATTAAATCCTTCAACAACATAAACGTTTGATTAAAGAGTTTGATTTACCACCGATAAATGAATCATTCAACCATTTCAACAACCTCTCCAACCTTATTGAAGCTGAGTTATCATTACCTACTACACGAGATGATCTTAACGCAATTACATTACTTAATGAAGGACAATTGCATGCTTACATTACGATATGTGAGGAAATAAGAAACAAGACACATGAGTACTTTTTTATTGATGGACCAGGCGGAACTGGAAAGACATATCTCTACCGTGCAATTCTTGCCACTTTTAGGAATATGGGCTGCATTATTTTAGCTACAGCTACTTCAGGTATTGCCGCAACTCTCTTACCAGGAGGTCGAACTGCACACTCAAAATTACAAATATCCATTAAATTGGATGCCAAATCATTTTGCGGTTTTCAAAAATAATCAGATTTCGCAGAAGTTATCAGACAATCATCGACCATAATTTGGGATGAAGCACCAATGGCTGATAGAAAGGCGTTTGAGACGGTTGATCGTTCATTTCGCGATGTTACAGATGTAGATAAGCCATTTGGAGGAAAAATTATCATTATGGGTGGAGATTTCCGCCAGGTACTACCTGTTGTTGTCAATGGAACAAGAGCACAGATAATTAAAGCAAGTATCGTTCAATCATATTTATGGAGTCATGTCAAGATACTAACTCTAACAGAAAATATGCGTGCAAAAAATGATAACAGATTCTCTGAATTTCTGCTACGAGTTGGAAATGGTACGGAAATCAGCTTACAAGATGATATGATTAGGATCCCCGATACAATGGGGATGTTATGGGAGGGTGAAAAATCTATTGATGATTTAATAAATGCTACATTTCCCAATTTGCGTTCGCACGTCAGCGATAAAAACTATATTCGAGACAGAGCTTTATTAACACCTCTGAATGAGCATGTGAACATGTTGAACGATATCACTCTTCTAGAATTCCCGGGTGAAGAAGTTATATACTACTCTTATGATTCTGTCGTTGATGACAGAAGAAATATGTATCAACCTGAATTTCTAAATTCATTGACACCAGGCAACCCACCTCCTCATAAGTTAAAGGTAAAAATCGGAGCACCAATCATGTTACTCAGAAATATTGATCCGAAGATAGGTCTTTGTAAAGGAACAAGACTTATTTGTCGTAGGTATGCGAAAAATGTAATCGAAGCAGAGATTTTAACAGGTCACTTTCAAGGAAACTTGGTCTTCTTGCCACGAATACCACTGAAAATTGCCGAAGATATTAGATTACCATTTGAATTAACACGTAAACAATTTCTATTGCGGCTAAGCTTCGCACTGACGATTAATAAATCACAAGGCCAAACAATTGAAAATGTCAGGATATACCTATCAAATAATGTGTTCAGTCATGGTCAGATGTATGTGGCTTTATCGCGAGGTACCTCGCAAGAAAAAACAAAAATTCTGGTACAAAAGGGCATAATAGATGGTCATGAAGGTATCTATACAATGAATGTTGTTTACCAAGAGATTTTCAGATAACTTAGACAACAACAAACAACTTTGCTCTGTGGTATGTCTTCCATATATCAAGTGAATAATTTAATTGAAATTGATGATACAAGTTATACTATAGGAAACAAAACCCGCTAATATGTAGATTCTATTACTGCATTTCAATATAGTTCTTTTTTAAACATTTAGGAATTAATATCTAATATTGTTTATCCTATAAATCTATTAGAACTATAACTCTGGCCACGTGGCCTAGCGAAACTAGAAATGTTTTGATATCTACCTAATCCATACAACTAAGTTTTCAAATTCAATGCAGATTCACGTCAAGGGGCGTAAACATACAATGTCTGAATAATCAGGCGACAATGCTCTTACGAATAATAGTACATATTGTGACATTGACAAAGGTATGCACGTGAAGCCATGACATTTGAATAAACATCTACTTAACTACTGGAATGTGTCCCCTAATTTTCAATGTCAAGTTAAGCGTTTTAATGCATATACTCCATTGTCCAGGAAAAGAACACGTGATATCTGATTGTACAATTCCAGACTGGGTTGAAGAAATTTATCAAGGAGAGCATGGTGTTAATGACACAACATCCTGGCACGACATGCCTCATGTATACAACTACAACGGGCCCAAAATGATAATATCAGAGGTGCCTAGGAACATGCATGTCAAAGAGCAGTGGAATTTTGTTTTTCGTGAATTCGCAAAACCAACAACCATCGTGGTGCCACAGTCCTACGACATCGAAGAAGCGAAAAAGGAATTCAACATAAATTAGTAATAGTGAGGAAATATTCATAATGTTGGATTGCACGGTATTACAATAGTGCATACATATATTTTGTTGCTTTTTTTTATCTCCACAGATTATTGCAGTACATTTTGTATTCTATTCATGACATTTGCTTTAATTATTACTTTTGATCGTGTTCAACTTGCTTATCTTGCTTCTCTTGCTTCTCTTTCTTTATTTTTCAAACTTATAACTATAAGCTTTTGTTCCATCCAATATAACTATAAAGGATATAAATGGTTTTTTAGCGATCACAGCAGAGAAGCGGATTGACATATAATTTTCTTAAACTCCATTCTTCTCTTCATCTTCATCAACCTAGCCAGCCCCCATCGTCAACTCCAATTTTCATCAACCTAGCCAGCCCCCGTCAGCAAGGTGTTGGATAAGAAATCAATGAAAATTGGAGTTGACGATGGGGGCTGGCTAGGTTGATGAAGATGAAGAGAAGAATGTAGTTTAAGAAAATTATATGTCAATTCGTTTCTCTGTTGTGATCGCTAAAAAATCATTTATATCCTTTATAGTTATATTGGATGGAACAAAGCTTATAGTTATAAGTTTGAAAAATAAAGAAAGAGAAGCAAGATAAGCAAGTTGAACACGATCAAATGTAACAATTAAAGCAAATGCGATAAATAGAATACAAAATGTACTGCAATAATCTGTGGAGATAAAAAAAGCAACAGAATATATGTATGCACTATTGTAATACTGTGCAATCCAACATTATGAATATTTCCTCACTATTACTAATTTATGTTGAATTCCTTTTTCGCTTCTTCGATGTCGTAGGACTGTGGCACCACGATGGTTGTTGGTTTTGCGAATTCAAGAAAAACAAAATTTCATTGCCCTTTGACATGCATGTTCCTAGGCACCTCTGATATTATCATTTTGGGCCCGTTGTAGTTGTGTACATGAGGCATGTCGTGCCAGGATGTTGTCTCATTAACACCATGATCTCCTTGATAAATTTCTTCAACCCAGTCTGGAATTGTATAATCAGATATCACGTGTTCTTTTCCTGGACAGTGGAGTATATGCATTAAAACGCTTAACTTGACATTGAAAATTAGGGGACACATTCCAGTAGTTAAGTAGATGTTTATTCAAATGTCATGGCTTCGCATACCTTTGTCAATGTCACAATATGTACTATTATTCGTAAGACAACTATCGCCTGATTCTTCAGACATTGTATGTTTACGCCCCTTGATGTGAATCTGCATTGAATTTGAAAACTTAGATATATGGATTAGGTAGATATCAAAACATTTCTAGATTCGCTTGGCCACGTGGCCAGAGTTCTAGTTCTAATAGATTTATAGGATAAACTATATTAGATATTAATTCCTAAATGTTTAAAAAAGAACTATATTGAAATGCAGTAATAGAATCTACATATTAGCGGGTTTTGTTTCCCATAGTATAACTTGTATCATCAATTTCAATTAAATTATTCACTTGATATATGGAAGACATACCACAGAGCAAAGTTGTTTGTTGTTGTCTAAGTTGTCTGAAAATCTCTTTGTAAACAACATTCATTGTATAGATACCTTCACGACAATCTATTATGCCCTTCTGTACCAGAATTTTTGTTTTTTCTTGCGAGGTACCTCGCGATAAAGCCACATACAGCTGACCATGACTGAACACATTATTTGGTAGGTATATCCCGACATTTTCAATTGTTTGGCCTTGTGATTTATTTATTAATCGTCAGTGTGAAGCTTAGCCACAATGGAAATTGTTTATGTGTTAATTCAAATGGTAATCTAATATCTTTAGCAGTTTTCAGTGGTATTCGTGGCAAGAAGACCAAGTTTCCTTGAAAGTGACCTGTTAAAATCTCTGCTTCGATTACATTTTTCGCAAACCTACGACAAATAAGTCTTGTTCTATTACAAAGACCTATCTTCGGATCAATATTTCTGAGTAACATGATTGGTGCTCCGATTTTTACCTTCAACTTATGAGGAGGTGTAGGTGCTTCACCAATGCTCTGGATGCTGAATGAAGGAAGCATGGTTATGTGCACATAAATCAAAATGGATTCTTGGGTCTGCCCTCTCTGATGTCTTTGGCTTTGATTTGAGGGCATGATTCCGCAGCAAACGCGGCGATATAGGGGGCCACTATTTCAGTGGTACTCTGTGAGCAGCCACTTTGTGCATTTATTGTCAAAGGTTAGGACTTTCTCCTCTGAGAGAAGCCACTTTGTGCATAGTGCCAAAGGTTAGGTCTGTTTCCAATCTTCCCCCGCCCATACCCCCAATGATTGGGGACTATATGGGTTCTGTTGTTGTTGTTGTTGTTGTTGTAACTTATGAGGAGGTGGGTTGTCTGGTGTCAATGAATTTAGAAATTCAGGTTGATACATATTTCTTCTGTCATCAACGACAGAATCATAAGAGTAGTATATAACTTCTTCACCCGGGAATTCTAGAAGAGTGATATCGTTCAACATGTTCACATGCTCATTCAGAGGTGTTAATAAAGCTCTATCTCGAATATAGTTTTTATCGCTGACGTGCGAACGCAAATTGGGAAATGTAGCATTTATTAAATCATCAATAGATTTTTCACCCTCCCATGACATCCCCATTGTATCGGGGATCCTAATCATATCATCTTGTAAGCTGATTTCCGTACCATTTCCAACTCGTAGCAGAAATTCAGAGAATCTGTTATCATTTTTTGCATGCATATTTTCTGTTAGAGTTAGTATCTTGACATGACTCTATAAATATGATTGAACGATACTTGCGTTAATTATCTGTGCTCTTGTTCCATTGACAACAACAGGTAGTACCTGGCGGAAATCTCCACCCATAATGATAATTTTTCCTCCAAATGGCTTATCTACATCTGTAACGTCGCGAAATGAACGATCGACCGTCTCAAACGACTTTCTATCAGCCATTGGTGCTTCATCCCAAATTATGGTCGATGATTGTCTGATAACTTATGCGAAATCTGATTATTTTTGAAAACCACAAAATGATTGGCATCCAATTTAATAGGTATTTGTAATTTTGAGTGTGCAGTTCGACCTCCTGGTAAGAGAGTTGCGACAATACCTGAAGTAGCTGTAGCTAAAATAATGCAGCTCATATTCCTAAAAGCGGCAAGAATTGCACAGTAGAGATATGTCTTTCCAGTTCCGCCTGGTCCATCAATAAAAAAGTACTCATGTGTCTTGTTTCTTATTGCCTCACATATCGTATTGTAAGCATGCAATTGTCCTTCATTAAGTAATGTAATTGCGTTAAGATCATCTCGTGTAATAGGTAATGATAACTCAGCTTCAATAAGGTTGGAGAGGTTGTTGAAATGGTTGAATGATTCATTTATCGGTGGTAAATCAAACTCTTTAATCGAACCTTTATGTTGTTAAAGGATATCATTGAGGTTGTGAAGAAGCTTATTCAAAATGTAGAACTCATTAGTGGCACTAGAACTGGGGTAATCTTCTATCATGCTTGGATAATTTTCATCCCAAATACTTCTGACATCGGCTGGTTCACAAAATATCAATATAGTAGCGAACAATCTTCTCAACGCAGATGGCATTCTGAAAACTCGAGCCTCGCTTAGACATTCTCGAATACTGTTATCTTGCTCAAGCAACCCACACTTCTCTACAGCATTCTTAAAAGTGATACAGTGAATTCCATTAACAGTCAATAAACTATCGAATGATTTAGGACCCGTAACGTGATTCAATAGCATACGCAAATAATATCTTTCATAATCAGCAAGCGAAACAGAATAAATCCTACCAATCACCCTTCGTTTTCTGATCCTTTTCCTCCAAATTTTTTTTTTTGAACCAACGATAATATTGTGGAAAATCTCTATACAAATACAGGTTTTGCTCTCTTTGTTGGTTGTATATACTGAAATACTCGGTTAACATTATTTTGGAGTTTCTGTTGTCAATCAATATCGATGAAATTGACTATTCACTGTGGAATTGTATCTGATGTTTATCGGGTAGATGTATTTGTAACCGTTCTACTGATGGATATATTCGACTCATTTGGAACTTGAACATTCTTCATAAAGATTCAGGAGGGCATAGTCATCTACCGTCAACATAATTACTTATTTCATCGTGATTAGCATCAGGCTGGACTTGAAAAGAAACACGATCAAGTCCTTTATATACATATTTGTACAAATATTTTATGTTGTTGATACGGCTACAGATCTCAACATTTAGATGACAATTATATTTTAAAAGCAATCATGGATTATATGAAACAACCCATCTATTATCAACGTTGAAATCTGCATTTCTGTCAAAAGTAACGTATCTGTTATCATTTCTTCTTTGATATATTGGGTAAGCATCATACCCCTGTATTGTTGTCTCTGCGTATAGCTTAGGAAAAGTCTTGCTACAGATATTATTTTTCAGACATTTAGCATTTGGTTTGTAAGGTCCACACGGTCCGTGAATCATGTGTTTCAGACTCATATAATGCAGGTTCTTGGTTCATATATGGTATTTCAGCTCGTACAATTGAATCATATTCATCGGGGGAGCTTAATTTGTAAGTCGGATGCAATAACACTAACATGTGTACATGTGGTAACCCCCGCTTTTGAAATTCAATGACGTGAACATGTCCGACTACCTTCCCCAGGATGCCTCTTTTGAATATATCTTTCTTGAGCTCCTCATATTTTGAACGAAATATCCTAGTTAAAAGATCAGGACGTTCATGCGGAGTTTGTCCTTCCATTAGCTCATCCTCAATCTCCTTCCATTCTAGATTGCATGTCATGGTTATAAATAAATCTAGTTTGCCGATGTGTTGCACAATTTCCATAGCATCTTGGTATCGTTGATACATGTCTCTTGGGCGGCCCGTAAATGAAGAAGGCAGTATTGTTCTTTTTTCAACATTACCTAATCAGAAAGAGTAATGGTTATGGCATGGTATTAGTGAGTAATATAATACGTTTACTGTTTGGAAGAAATTGTTTTATTGTACCAGCATTATTTTCTCCAGCATCCAAGCAATCTTGTAAACCCGAATATAGTTCTGCACGTAGGTCACTTTGATGTGATCTAATAAAGCGTAGTTTTTGTGTTTCGACTTTGACGTAGTTGCCGACTACATATTGTTGGAGCAATCTTCCGCTGCGCAGCAATATCGAATTAGATGCCTCTCGAATCTGGGGAAAGATCATTAAATATTTAGAACAATTACTGAGATATTGTTGAACTGACACTTGTTAAGAAATTATAGTAAGATGTGATTACCTGCAACATGTATGAATAGTAATCACAACATGTGATTTTTGTATTATTCAATGAATGTAATTAGTTGCAAGACCATCTAAATGTCCTGTATGGTAACAACAACGGATATTGAAGTGGGTCGTAGAAGTCAGAGTATTCAGAGATGTTCAAAAGTTGACCACCAGTTGTTTGAATAATGATATCTCTTTCTTGTACTTGATGATCATCTTCTTGTCCAACCAATATAGCAGCAACTTGAGACGTCGTAGGTACCTTGTATTAAAGTAGATTAGACGGACGCTCTTTTATAACCAACCTGCATTCATCTATGTCTGGTCGGCGTGATAGTTGTCGAAACATTTTAACGTAGGGGTTGCACATATCCAATATGCGTGTTATTTTTTGAAGTAGCTGAGCTTGCAGCTCATTATTTTCTTGCAGGCGATTTGATGTCTCATGTTCGGTGTCATAGATGAACAATTGAAGAAATCATGGTCTTGAGCCGTCAATAGGGGTAAGGTTTCCAATTCGATGATACTTGCCCGGAAACTATATATTCGTTACACCAAATGAAGTGAAGGCAAACACATGGTCGTATGCGCGCAAATTTTTCCTGAAATGTTGAGAGTCCTCAGTTTGATCAGTGTAGAGATTTAGAAGTTCGGTTGGTGTGTGAATTTCAGGAAGGGATATTTTTCCTCGATTGCAACACATTGTGTTTGTCTCGTGCTGGAATAATTTAGCATGACAATTGGGGCAGTTTGTTGGTGAGGTTAATTGAAAGCGCGATTCAAAAAGCGCTGGGTAGAAATTTCTTGAGGAGTTACACTGAATATAGGACCGAGTGGTTGCATCAACATTGTCTTCACCGTCTTCGTCTTCATTGTCGGTTTCTGACCCAGAGAAATCATTGGTGAATGGAGCAGTGGCTGAGGTGAAATATGATTGATTTAGTAATTATTTATGAAGTTAACATAATGAATTTGGTAGTTCAATATACCGGTTGTGATTGTTGGAGGACGCGCTGAAGTTGAACTTTCTCCTTGGTGATAAGTTGATTGTGTGTTCACAAAACCGGGCAATCTTCCTGTCTGGTATTCACGAAAATGTCGTTTGATCCGTCTCTTGGTATTATTGGTGTCACGTTGTTGTGGAGTCATATTAATACTCCGTCTGCGGGCAGAGTTGCGATTCATTAGGCGTCGACGACTTGCTGTTATTTATAAGTATGTTGCAATCATGTCATTTTGAATTCTGGAGTAATTGACTTCTAATTTTCAGGTGGTGTAATTTATAGTACCTGGAGTTAGTACATTTTGAAGTAATTCTTGGCTTGATATTTCTTCCATTGTTGTTGTAGTCAATGAATTAAAGATTGGTGATGAATTTGTGTTGTATTGATCATTATGAAATTGTTGTTGTATACAATTAATTGCATCATAATAGATCAAATAATAAAATGAAAAAGAAATCTTCTAGTCTCTCTGAAAAATAATGGAATTAATAGATAGTCAGTTCTAAATTCGAATTAAAATAGTTAGAGAACCAGAAAATAGATAGCATATAGTATAATCGTTTATAACCAACCTATTAAATGCTGAAATACGTAAGGAAATATGTACATGTCTATATATGTTCTAGCGATTTGTACAGTCATGAAGAAGGATGTGAAGTAAGAACATCTTCAGAATCCATAGCTATACCTGAACCCTAATCCATAGTCGTTGTTCGAAAGGATTGCTTGAACATTGCATTAGTAGAGTAGTAGAAATAACTAAGACACCAATAACTGGAACAGACTAAAAATTGAACACTGAACAATTGGAACCCAACAACCTCTTTTATAAGATTTACTAATTAAAAAAATTGCATTTGCCTCGCCATGACCTAAGTAAATCCCTCCTTTAAAATCTCATCTCTACCCTTCTTCATTAGGTTTTTCGCTTTGTATACATTCTTCTTACTAAAATGACTATACAACTTGAAGAGTCGTGGGAGGTAGCGGGATTGTTGGGTGTAGGCGTGTAAACTTACAGGTATAAGATTGAGTTATTGGAGATCCTAAGGCTTAAATTAAAAGTGTGTTGTCAGCAAGGAGAACCTTTAAGTATTTCAATGCCTCCAATTCAAATTTACCAAAGGAGATCTCTCTTTCACCACATCACCGCCTCTGTCGCAAAACCTCCTCTCCTGAAAATCCTTTGGGTGCAGACTCATTCATGCAAAAAAGTTTTATTTTGATTTCTCATGTTTTAGGTTTAAGTTCTTCGCTCAATCCGTATATATGAAACATCAAAGAAGAAATGATTTATATCTTGAATCCTGCACTGAATTCTGTTGTACTTAATGTTGAACAAACATCTACAGAAGATGTTGCAGGCCTTGATAGGAATTAAGCCAGCCAAAAAAGAAATGACTTCATATGCTGAACAATTTGCTGCATATCTGATGGCGACGACCACCACGACGGCCAACTTGGTTATGAAGATGACGACCATGGCGCACTTGGTGATCATGGGATTGTGGCGGAAGATGATGATGATGAACCGCCGGCCAAAGACTTGCGGCGCTGTAGCGGTCACGGCTACAATCTTCGCCCACGCAACAAGAATTTAATTTAATTTATCTTGCTAGTTTATGGTCTGCAATTATCCAATTATATGGTTTGCTTTTAATTATTTGATTTCTGTCATTTTTTATTTGTGGTGTGCGTTTAGCCACTGTTATGGGCTGCTATTGATGTAAGTCTTATATAAGGCTAAAAACTCTTTCTATGTTGGAGAATATTATTGAGATTAAACCAAAATTTGCTTCCTAAAACCTAATATCCTCTCTCCCTCTCAGATTTCTGCCCCCTCTATCTCCCTCTTCCTCTCTCATTGCCGCCGCCCCCCTTGAGGGATCTCTTCCAAGGTTTGGCCGCCCCCTCTCTCTCTTCTCCCCTCCTCCATATTCTCTCCTCCACACTATTCCTCCACCAACTTTCACCTCTCTATTTCCTCTTTCATCCACGGTTCCAAAATATCTTGTGCAATAAGTAAAGGTTGTGGTGATCTTCTACGGCGTGAAGCGGGGAAGACGGACGTGTTCTTCATCCTTGGTGCACTTCTTGTGGATTTCGACGGAAGGCGATCATTTCTTGTGGATCCTACATCTCGGATCTACTTTTCCGAGAGGGGTAACGAAAAATACTACTCAAGAGATCTTCCTTTCTTTGATAGTTCTTGTGGTGGACGATTTTTGCGTGGATTTTCGAAGCTTTATTTATCGCGGTAGTTTTATAATAGATCTGTGGTTTTCGTTTGGTTTTCCGATAACTCTCGAGAGGATTGACGATCCTCGTTCTTTTTTCTAGTTGGGATAGATCCCACCACTTTCGAATCGTGTTTATTTTTGGTGGATCTGTTTTGGTACAACTCCAAGCTCGTCAGAATCAATATTATTCCTTTTAGCCGGAGCGGATTTTGGCCTATAGCCATTCTCCGAACCAAGTGCGGTGTGGTTACCCGTACATTAGCGCGAAAGATAAATAAAAAATAATTGTGACGGATGCGTTTCGTTAGCGTGTGGTAAAGAGGGCGTAGAGCGTAGCGAGAGACGTTATTGCGTCGTCCGTGTAGGATCGATTTGGTCGGCCTACATCAATTTGGAAAGCGAGGTTGAAAGAGGAAATAGAGAGGTGAAAGGTGGTGGAGGAATAGTGTGGAGGAGAGAATATGGAGGAGGGGAGAAGAGAAAGAGGGGGCGGCCGAACCTTGGAAGAGATCCCTCAAGGGGGGCGGCGGCAATGAGAGAGGTAAAGGGAGATAGAGGGGGGCAGAAATCTGAGAGAGAGAGAGAGGGAGAGAGGATATTAGGTTTTAGGAAGCAAATTTTGGTTTAATCTCAATAATATTCTCCAACATAGAAAGAGTTTTTGGCCTTATATAAGGCTTACATCCAAACGTCTAATAGCAGCCCATAACAGTGGCTAAACGCACACCACAAATAAAAAATGACAAATAAAATAATTAAAAGCAAACCATATAATTGGATAATTGCAGACCATAAACTAGCAAGATAAATTAAATTAAATTCTTGTTGAGTGGGCGAAGATTGTAGCCGTGACCGCTACGGCGCCGCAAGTCTTTGGTCGGCGGTTCATAAGTTTACTTATTATTTTCTGTAAGAAAATCAAAAAATATTTTCACTTACCTTAGTTATTAGGCGGGAATAAAATTATATTTCGTAAAATTTCTGTCCTGGTCTAAAATTCCGGTCTGCATTTAGTAAAAAAACAAAACAATTTTTTCTGCAAAAAATCACTTGTCCTGTTGTTTATGCGCACTAGGCGTGGCACGAAATATCTCCCAACCACTTCTACCATGGCAGACGACCATGATGACGAGCACGCTCCGACAACGATTGCGGAGCTTCGAGACGAGTTTAATGCTAAGTTCGATGCACTCACAGTTAATACAAGGGCTAGCATTAAATCAAGCGGCGCCTCGAAATTCCGTTGCCAACCAACGAGATGAGAGACCAAACCATCCCCGTAATCAGAACGATGAGCAAGCGCCTAGAGCTCCTCATGAGTTCGATGTCACTAGAGCCGTGAAAATTGATACACCGTCATACGATGGTATGGGTGAACCCCAAGTATTTTTAGACTGGATTATGGAGATCGAGTGTTACTTTGAGTGGAAAAATCTGACGGATGGTGAGAAGGTGCGGGTTGCACGGATGATGCTTCTGGGTAGGGCCAAAACGTTCTGGTTGAACGAAGAAAGGCGTCTAGGTACCGTAAATGGAGCACCCCCAATTGGGTGGGCTGCCATGAAAGCACTCTTATCTGACCAATATGTCCCTGTGTATCACCGAACCCAAATGTTCGACGAGTTAGCCACCCATCGTCAGAGTAGCAAATCGGTAGTGGAGTACATGAGACTCCTGAAAGATATGATGGTGCGGTGTGACATATGGGAAATGCCCGAAGTTACACTATCTCGTTTTCGTAAGGGACTCAACCCAGACATCCAAGGCAAGCTCTTGCGTTATGGTCATACGGACCTTAACACGACATTCAATGTTGCCTTAGACATAGAGAAGCACAACGCTTACAAGTCCAAGGGACGAGCATTCCAGAAGGGAAAGACCCTTTTAGGAGCCCCACCTTCGTCCTCCATGAGGGACAAAGGAAGGTTTCGATCTACTGATTCGAATTCTGTAGTCATTACCGCTAGGAACATTAAGAACCCCACTGGTGAGAGAGTTCCGGTAGGATGGATTAATAAGACTAATGCCACATGTTATTCTTGCGTGATCCAAGGGCATTACTCTAGTGAGTGCCCCACTAAGAGTAAACCACTAGCACTATTAGACTCCACGTCTGAACCCGCCGAGATCGTCTATGAAGTCGGCAATGAATCTGATGCCGAGCTGAGTGATATTGAAGATGAATCTTATATGATGGTAATGAGGTGTATTTTGTCCACACCGCGTGCATCGGATGAGTATAATCGGACGAATATCTTATCGTTGAATTTTAAGAGCGGTGAGAAGTGGTGTAAACTAATAATAGATAGCGGTAGTAGCATGAATGTCATTTCGGAGAACGCTATCACTCGTATGCATTTAGTCACTGAACCGCACCCCCATCCGTATAAAATAGCGTGGGTAAACAAAACGTCTATTGCGGTCTCTAAACGTTGTCTAGTGCCGCTTACGGTGAAGAGCTATATCGACAAGGTGTGGTGCGACGTCATCCCCATGGATGTTTGTCATGTACTACTAGGACGACCGTGGCTTTATGATTATGACGTCATTGACGTGACCCATTTCGGACGAGCCAACACATACGAGTTTAAGTTTAATGGTAAGACCATTGTATTGAAACCCTCACCGCCTAAGGATGCGTCGATTGCCTCCAAAGACACAATTGTGCCTGCGGAAAAGAAAACAATAGGCTTGATAAGTAGGAAGGAACTAGAGCGTGAGACCTTATTGAATGGCGTCATCTATGCTTTAGTATGTCTACAAGCTAAGGACGATTCACCATCTTTAGAGAACCTACCGTTATCTCTGCTAACACTTTTGGAAGAGTATAAGGACATCTATCTGGTGGACTTACCATCTAAGTTGCCACCCATGAGGGAAATCCAGCACGAGATTGATTTCATCCCGGGCTCATCATTGCCTAATCTCCCCCATTATCGACTCAATCCCGCCGCACATAATGAATTACAAACTTTAATTTCAGATTTATTAGCAAAGGGATATATCCGCCATAGTAAGAGTCCATGTGCCGTCCCTGCACTTTTGGTCCCAAAAAAAAGATAAGTCTTGGAGATTGTGTGTAGATTACCTGGCCATAAATAAAATTACTGTTAAATATAGGTTTCCCATCCCACGTTTGGACGATTTGTTAGATATGTTATCTGAAGCCACCATATTCTCAAAATTGGATATTAAAAGTGGTTACCACCAAATAAGGATACGGGAGGGAGACGAATGGAAAACGACATTAAGTCTAAGGATGGGCTCTATGAGTGGTTGGTGCTTGGAGAGGGGCTCACCAACGGACCGAGTACTTTCTCGCGGTTAATGACCCAAATATTTAAACCATATATGGGTAAATTTGTAGGGTCTATTTCAATGACATCTTAGTATTTAGTCTCTCGCCGATGGACCATGAAGAACATTTGAGGACGATCCTTACTACATTGCGTCAAGAAACTTTATTTATTAATCTTAAACAGTGCGCATTTGGGGTGACTTCTGTAGAGTTTCTAGGATACATAGTGAGTTCCGAAGGTATTCATGTTGACCCTAAAAAGGTCCAAGTTATTCGAGAATGGCCGGAACCTAAAAATATCCGGGAGGTTAGAAGTTTTCATGGATTGGCCACGTTTTATCGAAGGTTTATTCGCAATTTTAGTAGCATCATGACACCAATCACTGAATGCATGAAGAAGGGTGAATTCAAGTGGACTAAAACGACCATTACTGCATTTCAAACGATTAAGGAACGGATGTCCGAAGCCCCACTACTATGGTTGCCGGATTTTAGCAAGGTGTTTGAATTATCATGTGACGCATCTGGGATAGGAATCGGAGGAGTTTTAAGTCAAGAGGGACATCCGATAGGTTATTTTAGCGAGAAGCTTGCGGGCCCGAAATTAAATTACTCCAATTATGATCGTGAGTTCTATGCCGTAATACGTTGTCTTCAACATTGGCGACACTATCTTATATCAAAAGAATTTGTAATCTTATCCGATCATGAGGCGCTAAAATTTGTAAACTCCCAAAGTAAAATCAGCCCTCCGCACGCCAAATGGGTGTCGTATCTTCAGGAGTACACATTCATTATCAAGCACCTTAAGGGTACGTGAAATCGTGTGGCGGACGCTCTTAGTCGTGTCACACTATTATTGTCTGCAATGGAAGTAACGGTCATAGGATTTGAGAGAATTAAGGATGAATATGTTCAATGCCCGAATTTTAAGGATATATATTTAGCCGCTCAGGACAATTCCCCTTCTACTATCTCAGCATACTACATCCGTGACGGTTATTTATTTAAGCATACGCAATTATGTATTCCCCGTTCCTCACTACGCCATTTCATTATATGGGAGTTACATAGTGGAGGGTTAGGTGGACATTGCGGTCGGGATAAAACTATCACGCTAGTCGAGGACAAATTCTTTTGGCCAGGCCTCAAACCAATGGTCAATAAAATCGTTGGGAGTTGCCGTGTATGTCAATTAGCGAAAGGTAACAAGACCAATGCGGGTCTGTACACACCACTGCCGATTCCGTCTGCCCCATGGGAGGACGTTAGCATGGACTTCATATTGGGCCTACCCCTAACATTTGGCGACATGATTCCATTCTGGTCGTAGTGGATAGATTTTCCAAAATGGCCTACTTTATCGCATGCAATAACACCAACGATGCCTCACATGTTGCTAAACTGTATTTCAAGGAGGTCATGGCTCATCGGGGCGTCCCCAAAACGATAGTGACTGATAGGGACGTTAAATTAACTAGTTATTTCTGGAAAACACTGTGGAAGCTTTTGGGAACTAGACTTATGTTTTCGTCGGCCTATCATCCCCAAACGGATGGGCAAACGAAAGTGGTTAACCGAAGCTTGAGTGGTTTGCTTCGTTGCCTCGTGGGTGATCATAAAGGTACGTGGGACCTTATTCTTCCTCATGCTCAACTAGCTTATAATAATTCTAATAATAGGTCCACTGGATTATCACCAAATGAGATCGTACATGGATATAAGGCGCCCGTGCCTCTTGACTTGGTTCCGCTACCACCATCTTTTAAATTCAGTCAATTTGCACAATACTTCACCTCGCACGTTCACACTCTCCATAAGCACATTAGCGAGACGTTATCTAAGCAATATTCTATTTATCAATCGAATGCTAACGTACATAAGCGAGCAGTCCCCTTGAATATTGGTGATTTGGTAATGGTTCGTCTCGTCCCGGAACGGATGTCGTCGGGCACCGTAAAGAAATTGGCGAATAGGAGAACCGGTCCTTTTCGGGTTTTAAAGAAGCTAGGAGAAAATCCATATCTATTAAAGTTACCCGCTGATTAGGGAATTTCCCCTGTTTTTAACGTTTCGGATTTAACGCTTTATGTCGCTCCGCCACCTGAACTATCTGTCTCTCCGTTTAATATTTCCACTATATCTTCTAATGGGGTGGGTGTGAGATGGTTTCTGGATCGCTCTCTCCTTCGGAGTCTACGGGAGGTATGTTGCCTACTGATGATGAAACATGTTTTTCTTCTTTGCCTAACGCATTTCCAAGGTTCCTCCGGACCGATTTCTTGCCTGACAGGATTTTGCAGGATGCAGTGTTTCCCACTCCCGACGGTGACATTCACAGGTTTTTAATTCGGTGGCGAGGTCCCCCCGCTTCAGATGACTCTTGGCTCTCTGCCTCGGAGGTGGAACTTCTGGACGCGGATCTCCTACGCAGTTACTTACCCACACACTCATCGGTGATGAGTCCTTTTGAGCGGGGGAGGATTGATGGCGACGGCCACAACGACGGCCAACTTGGTGATGAAGATGACGACCATGGCGCACTTGGTGATCATGGGATTGTGGCGGAAGATGATGATGATGAACCGCCGACCAAAGACTTGCGGCGCCGTAGCGGTCACGGCTACAATCTTCGCCCACGCAACAAGAATTTAATTTAATTTATCTTGCTAGTTTATGGTCTGTAATTATCCAATTATATGGTTTGCTTTTAATTATTTTATTTCTGTCATTTTGGATTTGTGGTGTGCGTTTAGCCACTGTTATGGGCTGCTATTAGACGTTTGGATGTAAGCCTTATATAAGGCCAAAAACTCTTTCTATGTTGGAGAATATTATTGAGATTAAACCAAAATTTGCTTCCTAAAACCTAATATCCTCTCTCCCTCTCTCTCTCAGATTTCCGCCCCCTCTATCTCCCTCTTCCTCTCTCATTGTCGCCGCCCCCTTGAGGGATCTCTTCCAAGGTTCAGCCGCCCCCTCTTTCTCTTCTCCCCTCCTCCATATTCTCTCCTCCACGCTATTCCTCCACCACCTTTCACCTCTCTATTTCCTCTTTCATCCACGGTTCCAAAATATCTTGTGCAAGAAGTAAAGGTTGTGGTGATCTTCTACGACGTGAAGCGGGGAAGACAGACGTGTTCTTCATCCTTGGTGCACTTCTTGTGGATTTCGACGGAAGGCGATCATTTCTTGTGGATCCTACATCTCGGATCTACTTTTCCGAGAGGGGTAACGAAAAATACTACTCAAGAGATCTTCCTTTCTTTGATAGTTCTTGTGGTGGACGATTTTTGCGTGGATTTTCGAAGCTTTATTTATCGCGGTAGTTTTATAATAGATCTGTGGTTTTCGTTTAGTTTTCCGATAACTCTAGAGAGGATTGGCGACACTCGTTCTTTTTTCTAGTTGGGATAGATCCTACCACTTTCGAATCGTGTTTATTTTTGGTGGATCTGTTTTGGTACAACTCCAAGCTCGTCGGAATCAATATTATTCCTTTTAGCCGGAGCGGATTTTGGCCTATAGCCATTCTCCGAACCAAGTGCGGTGTGGCTACCCGTACGTTAGCGCGAAAGATAAATAAAAAATAATTGCGACGGCTGCGTTTCGTTAGCGTGTGGTAAAGAGGGCGTAGAGCGTAGCAAGAGACGTTGTTGCGTCGTCCGTGTAGGATCGATTTGGTCGGCCTACATCAATATCTCATCGATAATTTATTATTTTCTAATAAGGATTGCTTGAACATTGCATTAGTAGAGTAGTAGAAATAACTATGACACCAATAATATGTTGAACTAAAAATTGAACACCGAACAATTGGAACTCAACAACCACTTTTATAAGATTTACTAATTAAAAAAAATGCATTTGCCTCCCCATGACTTAAGTAAATCCCGCCTTTAAAATCTCATCCAGTGTTCAGAACAACACATTATCAAAAACATCTGAAAATAAACCTCAATTACAGAAATTAAGGCAGTAGATGGTAGGAATCTGATTTCAGCAATAAATAGAAGAGTGAGTTACAATCGAATGTCGCCGCAATATGCTCTACGATGCAGGAATCTGATTTCAGCAGTTTGGAATGTCAACTTCTAACTCTAAACCATTGAATGGGGACAAATATGCTCGATGATCTAGGAACAACAACCCATAAATCAGATTCTGATTTCATAAATATGTCATCATGAATTCATAAATAGATGTGTTGTATTTTACACATTCATAGGGCAATTGAAAATGAAGATATATACATACTTAAAAATGAACGTGTGCAAATAAATATGTCATTATAACAGGAATCGGTCGAAATAAAAACAAAACATCTCTAAGCATGTCCTCATGAAATCATGTCATTATGAAAACCCAAAACTCATCCTACAACACAGGCGGATGGTAAAGAAAATGAAGATATTACCCGAAAATGACAGGAATCGGTCGTAAGCTATGATTGCCGGCGGCGACAACATGTTCTATCTTGTCTATGCGGCGATGGGTATCTACAGACCTGCTGGCTATGGTGGTAGATTTGCGACGCAGACGGAGGGGGTTGGCGGAAAAGGAATAAATACAAATTATATTTTGGAGGAGGAAGAAGAGGAGCGGCAGGGAAAAACGATGAAGGAAGAGAGAAATAGAAGAGAGAAAACATACCTAGAGTCGTTGTTTCGTAAGAAGAAGAGGAGCGGCAGGGGCAGCGGCTTCGAGTGCTCAGTAGAGGAGATTGCGAGCCGGATCCAGACCGCCGGATGTCGGCGTTTTGCCAGAAGAAGAGGAGCGGCAGCGGCTTTGAGTGGTCAGTAGAGGCGATTGCGAGCCGGATTCAGACCGCCGGTGGCAGGGGAGACGGAGGCGAGGAGCGAGGCACTTCGACGCGGCTTGGGAATAAAATGAAATAGCGATGGGAGTTGTATTAAGAGAAGAATTACGAACCACGGTTATAAAGAAACGTGGATGAATTCAACGGTGGTGGTTCAGATTTATAATTAGTGGGTTTTTTTAAAAAAAATGCATATAGCATGAAAATAAAAATAAAAAAAGGAAAACAATGCTACATCATGTCATCCAAGTCTGCACGAACAAGCTCGGCAAACTCGGTCTGAGTGCTATCAACATATAGCCATACAAAGGTTTCCCAAAGGGCAAAACGAGCACAGAAGTCAGCAACTCTGTTGGCAGCACGACCAATATACTGGAATCGAAGCTGCGGGAAGCCGCTCAGAAAAGAGAAGTCTTCCTCACCGTCCACCGTCACGCTCCAGTCGCCCCGTCGCAAACCAGCAGCACAGCTGTCCATAAGGGTCAAACAGTCGCCCTCCACAATAGCCCTGTGCACCCCATATAAAGATGACGGGATAAGATCATTGAGGGCCAAGACCGCCGCCAGCTCCACTCCCCCAGGATCCCAGTGCAAAAGCGAGGATCCAGCAGCAAAGATGAGAGCGCCCCGGTTATCGCGGGCCACCATCCCAAGCCCAGGACGCCCGGACGAGGAGAGAGAACCATCCACATTGAACTTTATCCATCCGGGGGGCGGGGGCACCAAAAGAGTAATGTCGACAGCCGGTGAGGCTGGGTGGTACCCCAGTGCCCCTGGAGTGGTAGAGTTCGCATAATGGAGAGGTTCTCAACAATGGTTGTCGCCATGACAGTAAAGGACGCCACCTCGCCACTGTGGACCTTGGCGTTGCGGCCACGCCAGGCCTGGTACACCGCACAACAAAAAACCCTCGCTGTACCGAGCGCACCGGCAGAGACAGAGGAGAGAAGCTCCAGCGCAGTCGCCTAGCTGGAGTAGGAGGGAAAACTGTATCCCCAACGCAGAAGAGCAGCCTGAATGGCCGACAGACAGCAGTCCGAGACCAGATGGTCCCGGGTCTCCTCAGACGTGCAGCCCCAAGGGCATCCCCGCTCGGTAGTAAGACCCCGACGGGCAAGCCACGCCCGGGTGGGGATCGCATCCCACAGGAGCCGACACCAAAACATCCGCTCCCGCGGATGAAGTTTTAACTTCCGAAGCCAGCTAAAGTCCGGGCAAGCCCCGTCAAACTGGCCCATGTAGGCTAGGGAGGCAATAGAACGACCGCTGAGGCGGGTGCAGAGCTCCGTCCTTTCCTGGGGAAATGAGTTGTGGACCGTGATCTGGAGGACGACCTCAATAAGATCCGGCCCAAAAAACTGAGATAGAGCGGAAACATCCCAACCGCCGCCTGGAAGCAAGAAAGCTGATACCTGGAGCGACTCCAGCGAGCCGCAATCAGCGAAAGTGGGCCATCCGGAGAGAGGCCGGTCGAGAATCCAAGCGTGCGCAAGCACATCCACAGAATCCCCATCCGCAATCTGCCAACGAAGCAGGGGCCGAAGGCACGCAGCGCCCTCCCTGTTGAGCCGCCAAACCGGAGAGTCGCGTCGGGTGATCCCCTCCCGCCAAAGGCGGTCAGTGTAACGGGCCGAAACAAACCTGTGGAAAAGGGAGGATCCCGGTTGCATCAGCTCCCAGGCGAACTTTGCCCGCAAGGGGCCCTGCCACCTACTCACCCCATGGATGCCAAGCCCACCCCCGACAGAGGGAGAACAACACTGCTCCCAGCTAACATAGTGCATCCCACGCTGGGAAGGGGCCCTCTGCCACAGGAAAAACCGCGCCAGACGCTCTATAGCCTCCTGGACCGAGCGAGGCACATGACAATGTGTATAGAGGAACATCGACGTGGCCAGGAGCGCCGACCTGACGAGGGTGGCCCGACCCGCCAAGGAGAGGTGGCGGTTCCCCCAGGACCGAACCTTCGCCGCCACCTTCAGAAGCAGGTGTGAGAAATCGGAGCGTTTCAACTTGCGCATAGCCAGCAAAATGCCCAAGTAGGTAAACTCGCGAACCCTCTGGAAGCCCAGGCGGCGAGTCAGCCTGTCGCACGTCCCCGTGGAGGTGGACTTGCCAAACATGACCATGGACTTCGATCTGTTGATCCGCTGCCAGTCCAAGTATAGTACTCCTGCAACACGGCAAGACACTGATCCACACAAGACGTGGTGGCATCTGAGGTGATGAAGATGTCGTCGGCGTAAAGAAAGTGAGAGATCTGTGGGCCTGAAGCCGCAACCATAACGCCCAATGAGTTCCCCCGCTGACTGAAGGCACGCGAGAGCAGCTCAGAGCACAGAATGAACAGATAAGGGGAGAGGGGGCATCCCTGTCGGAAGCCACAGCTTGCCGCAATCCACCTCGTACGTCGCCCGTTGAGGAGCAACGCAAACTGCGGCCCCTCCACACACTGCAGAATCCATCTAGCAAACTCCTCCGGAAACCCAAACATGACCAGAACCTGCCGCAGCGTCTCCCACGACATCTTGTCGTAGGCCTGCTCCATGTCGACCTTCATAGCGAGGAACCCAGTCATGGAGGTCGAGATCGCCATCTTGTGCACCACCTCCTGGGCGATGAAGCGCTGGTGGGAAATAGAGCGCCCAGGAACAAAGGCCCCCTGCTCTTCCGAGATGAGCGAGGGTAGGAGCCCCCTCATGCGATCCACAATGATCTTCGCCGCCACCTTATAGATGGTCTGACACAGACTAATAGGCCGGAACCGATCCGGTCGAGACGCATTGGGGCACTTCGGAATGAGTACCACCAGTGTCTCCTTCCACGCACTGGGCATACGACCAAGAGCAAAAAAGTCTCCAATGGCCCTGCAAACAGAAGTACGCACAATGGGCCAGAAGTGGACAAAAAAAGAGGAAGTAATACCGTCTAGGCCCGGAGCACGATTGGCCCTCATGGCCTTGATGACGCCCCAAATCTCCTCCTCAGAAACCTCCTTCAGCAACAAGGAGGCTGCCCCTCCATCAAGCCGTCGAGAGGAAGGCAGGAGCGGCCACCCAGCAAGAACAGGAGCTGCACACTCCCACTTCCGGTCAAAGAAGTCCAAGAATGCCGCCTCGATGCACTCCGGATCTTCAACAAGGTCGTCGTTTGCAAGCTCCACCTGAGAAATCTGATTGCCTCGCCGATGACAGGAGGCGATGGAGTGAAAATAGTGGGTATTCGCATCACCCTCGTTGATCCACTGCACCTTTGCACGTTGTTTCCACCAAGTGGCCAACCTAGCATGAATGCTCAAGAGCTCCTTAACCGCCGCAATGAGAGTCCGAGTCTGCTTCTCTGAGATGCCACCATCCAAGATCTCCAGCCGGTGGAGCTCCACAATCTCCGCCTCCAGAATCTCCTTCCGATCACCCAGATCCTTGAGCTTGTTCTTACTCCAAAAGAAAAGGGCCCGAAGGGTGCAGCGACACTTTCGCTGCAAGACCTCTGCACTATCACCGACATCCGCCTTCAGCCAGGATCGAGACACCAGTTTCCGCACCATCGGGTAAGAAAGCTAGGTATCCTCAAACCTGATCCACCTAGACGGCCGAGCAGCCTGCACTTCCCCCAAAGCCAGCAGGATAGGACAGTGGTCAGAGCCAACCAGGGGCAAGTGTCGCACAGCACCCAAGGGGATAACGTCCATTCCCACCGAGTTAACAAACACCCGATCCAAACGCCCCAGAACACGCCCAAGTCCGGGCTGGTTGTTACACCAAGTAAAGGTCGGGCCCATGAAACCCAGCTCCTGAAGGTCCAGCTCCGCCACAGCCGCATCCATCTCCAAAGACCCTTGTGAATAAACAAAGGGCCGACTGCCTCGCCGCTCCTCCGGCCGCAGAAGGCAGTTGAAGTCACCCCCCACAATCATCGGGCGATCCAGGGTTGCAAACTGTTCCAGCAAAGACCACAGCTGCCTCCGGACATAAACATCCTTGTTCGCATAAACGAACACCACCCGCCAGCATCGCTTATCAGAGAGGGTGGCATCCCCAATAACGCATTGCCTCGAGAGAGAGATCGGCACAAACTGCACAACGTCACTCCGCCATAGCACCGCAATACCCCCCGACCTGCCAGCCGACGGTTGATGCACAAAATCCCAATTCCGGCCCGCCAGCCGGTCCACATCACGCCGGGAAAGATCTTCCACCATCGTCTCAGACAAGCCCACAAGGGAAACCCCCCACCGCAGAGTAAGATCCCGGAGAAGATGTCCAACCTCCTTCTTCCGAGCCCCCCGACAATTCCACAAAATGAGGCTCGTCATGGAACCCATGAAGAGGAGGCGTCCTCGCCGTCGCTAACCAGATCCCCCCGACTCCGCTTGTTGGAAATAATCACTACAGGGTCCAAACTTGCAAGCTCCCGGGCAGCGAGAGAGCGGTGCACCCTCGGCGGATCGAGAGGGTAGAGCACCATTTCTGTCCCCAAGACCACATCGACAGGCAGGCCGTCGTCCCCATCCACATCTGGCCAGGCGAGCTCCTTGCCATGCGGCTGCAACACAACATCGTGCGGATTCGGCACCAAAGGCTGTTTGGGAAATGGTGGGCCGCGCGCTGGGGCGTGAACAGCTGGCCGCTGCAGTTAATGGCGGTGAGCTGGGCGAACGTCCAGGGTGCGGGCGGAAGGGGGGCCGAATTCGCACCCCGCAGGCGTCGGCGGTGGTGCTTGACCAAATTTCATGGACCGGGTCCGAGCAGGCCGCCCTGCTCCAGTACAGGCTCCGCGGGCCGTTGCTGCGACACGTGAGGGGCGGGCGGAGGAGCCGCACGTCGGGCAGGGGCCGGTGCCGGAGGGGGAGCAGGTCACCGAGGGGGGGGGGGGCAGGCATGCCCCATCGAAGTGGCCGACACAACCGCATGAGGAGCATAGGGAAGCAAGACCCTCATACTCCACGGTCTGCACAAACGACATCAAAGAGCTGGTAACATGTACCCCGCCTGGAAGGGGCTTAGACAAATCCACCCGGACACATACCCGGGCATACTCCATGCGGCCCCAATCATTGGTTGTGGAGTCAACCCAAAGAGGCTTGCCCACACGTGCCGCGATGCGTACGATGTTGGCGCGATCCCAGAACAGAAGCGGAAGGCGCGGAAGCCGCACCCACACCGGCGAGGAAAGACCCTTGAATGAAGACGGATCAAAGGCTGGCGTCCAAACATCCATGCCGACAATAAAGCCATTAATAAACCACGGGCCACCTTGTAGGACGGAGTCGCGTGCCTCCGCGGACAAGAAAACACATAAAAAACAATCGACGCGGAGCACCAAGAAGCGAAACTTCCCGAATTGCTCCCACCGTTTACGGATCTCCGCTTCGACCACATGGGCGGGCAGCCCCCGGCCCAAGATTTTACCAACCAACGAGAACGAAAGATTTTCCATGGTCCGGGTTG